>CAUYTI010081491.1:0-47863 GCA_963575145.1 Galago senegalensis | reverse complement strand
GGAGTGAGTGGGTGGGAACTCCTCAGAGTTCAAAGTTACAGGTGGGGAATATATACAGTTTTCTATAGTTCAAACCTTCCCTCAACCATACACCTGGGGTGCCCCTTTGAATAGTCCTTGGGTGGCCTACCAGGTTTGAGGGGACCAAATCAGTTGTCCCAGTCAGCACTCGTTTCAGGTGGAAGAGTTCAAATGTCTCTGGGAGCTAGATAAGAGGGGTCTGCTTACAATTCAGATATAACTTGCTCCAGTGCTCCGTGAGGGCAAAGGGACTCACCTGGCAAATGGGTTAGTTTGGGCAGGTTAATACTTCCTTCCCCACCTTGCACCCAGTCACTTGTAATCCCCCAGGTCTGTGGCCCTATTTACTCCAGTAGGCCACTGCTCCTGGGGTTTACCTGGCAAAATCAGCCAGAAATCTGAGTTCAGCTGGGGGGCCTTGCATGTTTAAATTAGGCTTCTATGTGGCTAGATTTCTCTGTAGATCAGAGGTTGCATTTGGCTTTAAACTCAGGTGTCAATTCTAGCCTCTGCCCGCCCACTGCCTTTGTCTCAACCGAATTAGCCCCCTGAGATCAGGGGCTCCACCCAGGAATGTTAAGTGTGCCCTGCCTGTGGCTGCTGTCCAGGATGGCCTGCTGCTCGGGAGTTTCTGCACTGGTGGCCCCTGAGCTGACTCTCCTTTCCTCACGCCCGCACCACAGTCAGCACAGAACATCACCAGCCCTTTCCCCCTCCACTTCTCTCAAGGAGATGCCCGAGAATCAGGACTCCATAGGTAATAAACCTCCAGATCTCAGAGTGGGTGGGTGGGGACTCCTCGGAGTTCAATGTTGCAGGTGGGGAGTATATACCGGTTTATACAGTTTTACAGTTTTATGTCTGGCAGGAGGGTGCCATGGCACTCCAGCAGGGGTAGGAGGTCCAGTTTTTAGGGGGTGTCTCCCATGGAATAGAGTGGGAGGAAGTTTGAACTCTGCTCACTTGTTTGTGTGGAGTAAATTGCATGAGCCCTTGTTGTGGGGGAGGGGACTCCCGTCTGCTTGGTGGTGGATTTTGTACCTTTTCGTTGTATTTTTGGGGTCGCAGCTCGCTTCAGGCAGGTTGAAGTGCGCTCTTCAATCTTCTCTCTTGTCTCTGCTCCAAACCATCAGCTAATTTGCTAAGCTTCTGTCCTTTCAGCCTCCTGGATGGGAGCTTCTGTAAAAAGCTGGCTGCAGTCCGCCATCTTGGCTCTGCCTCAGCCATTTGTTTATAAAGGGGATATTCAGTTCTATCTGCCACATCCTTTATTTTGGGGGGGGGGTTGATCTACTCTGGTTATTCATATTACCAGAGCTTTACCACTGATTCTGCCCCATGATTATTTTACCGTGTTTGACTTTTCCACTTGAGGTTTGTCAAGGACCCGTATAGTGTTACAGCCTGAGAGATTGGGGACCTGCTTAGTGTGGTGTGGCTAAGTGGCTCTATCTTATTTTCAGCTGGTCTCTGTCCTACCCTAGTGATTCAGTTACTCTTGGTTGAAGTCTCTGCTGTGGAGAAATACCAGCAATTAAGCCACCCCACCCCCCACAAAGAACAATTGGGCAAGGAAAATCAAACCTTCCCTCAACCATACACCCAGGGTGCCCCTTTGAATAGTCCATGGGTGCCCCTTTGAATAGTCCATCGATGGTCTGTCCAGTTTAAGGGATCCAAATCAGATGTCCCAGTCAGCACTAGTTTCAGGGGGAAGAGTTCAAAAGTCTCTGGCAGCTAGATAAGAGGGGTCTGCTCACTGCTTGGATATAACTTGTTCCAGTGCTCCTTGAGGGCAAAGGGACCCACCCAGCAAATGGGTTAGTCTGGGAAGGTTAATTCCTCCTTCCCCACCTTGCAACCAGTCACTTGTAATTCCCCAGGTCTGTGACCCTATTCACTGCAGTAGGCAACTGCTCCTGGTGTTTACGACTGCCAAAATTGCCCAGAAATCTGAGTTCGGCAGGGGGGCCCTGCGTGTTTAAATTAGACTTCTGTCCTGGCTAGATTCCTCTGCAAGTCAAAGGCTGCTAGAGCTGATGCAAACAATTAGAGTTTACACTCAGGTGTTGCCTGCCTCCTGCCTTTGTCTCAGCGGTATTCCCTTGAGGGCTGGTGCTAATGGTCTCTTTACTTAGGATATTTACCAAGTCCAAGTCCATTCAGCCTGTGGCTGCTGTCTGGAACCTCTGGTTGCCCAGAGAGACGGGGCTTGTCTATCTGAAATGGCATCAGTTTGCGGCTCAGGATGCCACTGTTGCTGTACGGCTTCCTCCGAGCCAACTTTCTTCTCCTCGCACCTGTGCCACAGTGAGCACAGAGCAGCACTAGCCCTTTCCTCCTCCACTTCTCTCAAGGAGATACCAAAGAATCTGGACTCCATAGGTAACAAACATCCAGACCTTGGTGTGGGTGGGTGGGGAATCCTCAGAGTTCAATGTTGCAGGTGGGAACTATATACAGTTTTATAGTTTTACAGTTTTATGCCTGGCAGGAGGGGGCTGTGGCATGCCAGCAGGGGTAGGAGGTCCAGTTTTTAGGGGGTCTATCCTGTGGGATAGAGTTGGAGGAAGTTTGAATTCTGCTTGCTTGTTTGCATGGAGTAAACTGCGAGCCTTTGTTGTGGGGGAGGGGACTCCCATTCACTTGGTGGTGGATTTTGTACCTTTTGATTGTATTTTTGGGGTTGCAGCTTGCCTTAGGAAGGTTGAAGTGCACTCTTCAATCTTCTCTCTTGGCTCCTCTCCAAATCATCAGCTTCCTTCCTAAACTTCTGTCCTTTAAGCCTCCTTCTGGACAGGAGCTTCTGTAAAAATATGGCTGCAGTCCCCATTCTTAATTTTTATGTATCTCAAAATATCACCTAGCTCTTATAAGATTGGCAATTCCAAAAAACAAAAAAAAAAAAAAAAAAAAAAGATGGATGCTGATATAGATGCAGAGAGAAAGGAACTCTCTTATACACTGTTGGTGGGACTACAAATTAGTCCAGCCTCCATTCTGCAAAGAAATAAAAGTAAACTTACCATTCAATTCAGCAATTCTACTGCTGGGTATCTACCCAAAGGAAAATAAGTCAATTTATAAAAAAGACATGTGCACTCAAATGTTTATCATAGCACCATTGCAAATATATGGAATCGACCTAAGTGCCCATTAATTCAGGAATGGGTAAAGAAAATGTGATGTGTACACACACACACACACACACACACAAACACCCTTAAACCAGGAGTAATACTCAGCCATAAAAAGGAATGAAATGTCATTTGCAACAACTTGGATGGAATTGGAGATCATTATCCCAAGTGAAGTATCTCAGAAGTAGAAAAACAGATTCACTAGGAAGGTAAACAATGAGCACAAAGAGATGTAAAGAACATTGAACACCAAGAATGGGGGAGGAGAAAGGAGGGGAGTGATAAGAACTTCCCTACCAGGTACAATGAACATACTCTGATGACAGGCTTACCCAAACCCCTAATTTCAGCATTATGTAATGTATCCATGAAACAAAAATATTTGTGCTCCCTTAATATTTTGAAATTAAAAAAATACCTTTGAGGGGGAAACAGAGGTCTTAGATGACAACAAGCACTGTTTCTACAATGTAGATATTTATACAGATGATGTGACCTTAGGTACAGGCCTTAAGCCTCTACATACAATATTATCAGGTTATGTCTAGAACATGGACCTCTTTAATTACAGGCAAGAAAACTCTAAAATTCTGGGATGGCCTTTTCTAAGGAGGACCTAAAGATGTTGTTTAGAGATGCAGAGACCAGGTTCTTTCCTCATATGGCCTATTGATACTTCAAACTCAGCATGTCAGAAATGGAATCAAACATCATTCTCTCTCATACTTGCTACTTCAGTGTTCTCTTTCTTGATACAGGGAAGCACCACTCTTAGGAATCAAAGAGATAATGCACCACTTAGCTGTGAGCATGGCACATAGTGAGCTCCCAATAAATGGTGGCTTAGAGCTATGATTACTATGTATTTAATTGTCCTGATACCTTTATGAGGTAAGTACTCCTGTTACTTGAATTTTTAGATGACAGAACTGAGGGTAACAGAAGTCAGGTTGTTGAATCAGGGCAACACTTCGTGGGCTGCAGAGTAGGAGGCAAACTGAGGTCTGACTGACCTCAGAGAAAGCTCAGACTGTTAACCAATAATCTCTGCTGCCTCTCAAGGATGTCAAACATGATTGGATAATGACAGTGAAGTGGGAAGAGGAGGTTATGATTTTCACAACCTTTTTAACTTGTTCTGAAAGGCTTGCTATTTTACTTTGGGGCTTTAAAGCTTCCAGCATTGTTCTTTGTACTTTGAATGTCTTCTCAACTGCAAAGAGGGGGAACTACATTAGCTATTAAATTGGATACATGGCCAGGTCCTATTTCCTAACTGAACTTTTTAGTGCTTTAAAGACTTGAAGTACAATTTAATGGTGTTTTAGCTGTCACTAGAATTAAAAGTCGAGTGCCATTGTGTGTTGGGTTTTCTCTCCCTTTCAGTTGATATGTAGAGAAGTAATTATTCTACTTGAGTCTTGTAGGATGTGTGTACCATGAAACAAGCAATAAAGATAGACCTCTTGAGGTGTGCCATGGATTATTTATTTCCATCTAACATTCCTCACTGAGAAAAACTCACTGCCTACATTTTTGATCCACTATAACTTTGTCCTTAATAGAAAGGTAAAGGGACCTTCGATCTACCTCTTCCAAATTTATATTATCACTAAATCACACAGCAAACAACAATGAAAAATCTTCTAGTTCCTATAGTTGCCCACACAGGGGAGTGAAAACAGAAATGGGTATTGCCAGGTACTGATTAAACACACTCAAAGTGGTTGTTCTTCACAGAGACTCAGGTATGGGCTGAGCAGACTCAGTTTTCTGAGAGAAATTCACTTTGTTCCATGTTCCCTCTTTTGACCATACCAAGCTTTATATATCTTCCCCTCTGCTTAAATGTCACAAGCATTTATTGCTTGTATTTTACCAAGAAAGCTTTGCTGGTTGTTGGCTTCATCTTGCAGTCAGGGCAGCAAGTCCACTTACTTTCTTGCCTTTTCCCAAATGTGTGCTAGGTTCCATGCAAGGCAATGGGATGAATGAGGTAGACATGGTTTCTGGCTGTGAGATGCAGACTGGAAAGTTTTCCATCTCTTGTAGGATTCTCCTGGTTTGAGTAGGGTGACCAGACGTCCTGATTTTGGCAGGACAGTCCCACTTTTCAACAATTTGTCCCACATCCAGTGGCATTTTTAAAAAGTCCCGATTTTTGGAAAGAATGCATGAACGGGCTGGAGAACAAGAAGGGACTATATGGTTTACAGCCACCATATGGCTATTCCGCCAGAATATGAGTTTTATATTATTTTTGTTAATTTTATAATGTTAAACTGTGATAAATAATTGCTGAGAAGTGATTATGGAGAATTGCTTATCAAAGTTTGCCTTGTCGTCAGGCCCTGCACCATCCCCTGCCCTGCTCTGCCCCAATTCCACACCCCCATGTTGTCCCACCTTACAGATGTTAGAATCTGGTCACCCTAGGTTTGAGGTATCCAGGAGATGCTTTATAGATATTTATGAAATTTTATGCTTAAAAATGAATGAAGAAGGTGATGAAACCCAGATTTTTCCCCTGTAATAACTATGGGAAGCTTTCAGAATGGGCTATACCTGTGGCATATGGTGTAGGAGCAGCAGCTGTTGTAACTTATCATGGGCCAGGACCTTTGCTGTGTTCTAAGAGCCATGAGGCAGGTAGGAAATGGGTGAATGAACTGACTTATAAAAGAGGAAGAAGTCCTGGTGTTTATGGGTACTAGAAACAGAACAGTGCATCAAAAAAATATCCAAATTCAAATAGCTGGAAATAATAGACACACACAATAGGGTCCACAGACTTGTAGGCTGATAGTTGATAGGCTGTGATTATAAACTGAGGCAATTCAGAACATTAAGGATGCTAGGCATTCAATCATATCTTATGAACAACAGTTGGTGCTGGATACTTTATCCTGTGTAGAAGAAAACTCAAATGGGACACAATATTCTCTTCATATATCTGAAGCACTGACTAGAGGGAAATGGGACTTACTCATGAGGCCAGAGTTTGGCAGAGAGAGAGAGAGAGAGAGAGAGAGAGAGAGAGATATCATGCTTCAATACATTTGCTTGAGCATTTTCAAGTGAGTTCTGATGAATAATGATTTCCTGTCATTGAAGGTGTTTGGTGTTAGTTTGAGGAGCTTACAACTGCATGTTGGGGAAGGGTTGGATTTAAGGATGTTGATGGTCTTTTACCAGGTTTGTTATTTCATGATTTCTTGAAGATCAATGTGTAGAGAGACATTCTGGGTGCATGGATATGTAAGGGCCTCTTTCCCCAAACAGTTCCTTGTAGATGGAATAGACAGACTGTTTGTCTACTATGCCAGTGTTCCCTGGAACTGGACATGTACTAAAGCAGTGGTTCTCAACCTGTGGGTCACAACCCCTTTGTAACAATGAAAATACATCCTGCATATCAGATATTTATAATTCATAACAGTAGCAAAATTGTAGTTATGAAGTAGCAATGAAAATAATTTTATGGTTGGGGGTCACCACAACATGAGGAACTGTATTAAAGGGTCACAGCATTAGGAAGGTTGAGAACCACTGTACTAAAGGGAGATACAGATGTCTTCATTCTCAGGAATCTGTCACATCCCACACTCGAAACACCCAGGCTATTGAAATCATATTGTAGGTTTTTTCTCTAACAGGAATTAACATTGATGGATATTTAGAACAATAAATATTCCTTCTAGTCTTAAATAAATAAACATTTTACATCTAGAGAATAGAGAAATGGTTGTCTGTCTAGTGAATTAATTACCACTGCATAATAAATTACCTGAAAACTTAGGGTCTTAAAACAATAATAATCACTTATTATTCCATGGCTTCTGTGGATCTGGAATCCTGGAGTGGCTTAGCTGAGCAGTTGTGTCTCAGAGTGTCTCAAGAGGTCATAATCAAGATGTCAACTAGGGCTGCAGCCATCGGTAGGCCTGACTGAGTCTGGAGGTTGTGTCCAATGTGTCTGACTCATGTTACCAGCAAGTGGGTATTAGGTATAGGAGGGAAGCCTCAGTTCCTCCCCACTTGGCCTTCTTCATAGGACTACTTGAGTATCCTCTTATTATGGCTTCCTCTAGAGTAACTGTTCCATGAGAGAGTCACATACATATACCACAGTTTATCAATACATTCATAGGTTAATTAGCACTTGGATTGTTTCCACATTTTTATGATTGTGAATTAAGATTCTATATTCATTAGAGTGCAAATGTCCTTGTGATGAAATGATTTTTTTTTTCTTCTGGGTAAATACCTAATAATGAAATTGCAGCATCAAATGGAAAGTCTACTTATAACTCTTTGAGGATCCTCCATACTTCTTTCCAAAAAGACTATATATCCCACCAACAGTGTATAAGTGTTCCCTTTTCTCCACACCTTCTCTGGCACCGGAAGCTTTGGGACTTTGTAATGTGGGCTATTCTCACTGGAGTTGGGTAGGTAGTTTTGATTTGCATTTCTCTGATAATTAGGGACAATGAGCATTTTTTCATGTGTTTCTTGGCCATCCATCTGTATTCTTGGAAGAAGGTCTGTTCATGTCTCTAACACAATGATTAATGGGGTTTGTTTGCTCTTTTTTGTTGATTAGCTTGAATTCTTGGTAGAGTTTTGTGATTAGCTCTCTGTTGGGTTTGCAACATGCAAATATCTTCTCCTGTTTTGGAAGTTGTTTATTTGCATTGTTGATTATGCCCCATGTACAGAAGGTTTAACCCTAATCCTAGCCTATTTGTTTATTTTGTTGTTGCCGCAATTACCAATGGGGTCTTCTTCATAAAATCTTTCCCTAGGCTGATATTGGTAAGAATTTTTCTCATGCTTTCTTCTAGAGTTTTTATTGTTTAGTGTCTTAGATTTAAATCTTTTATCCAGCATAAGTTAATTTTTGTAAGTGGTGAGAGGTACATGTCCAGTTTCAATCTTTTACATGTGGCTAACCAGTTCTCTTAGCACTGTTTGTAATAGGGATTCTTTTCTCCAATTTTATTCTTTTGTTTGGTTTGTCGAAGATCAGATGGCTATATGAGGCTGGTTTCATGTCTAAATACTCTACTCTGTTCCATAGATCTATGTCTCTATTTTTATGTCAGTATCATGAAGCAGCAAATGGCAGCTTTGCTTCTGGCACAATGTCTTTTTCTTGACCTCAGAAGTTATTCTGCTTTATTTTTGCCATCTCCTATTGGTTTCACAGACCAATTCATTGTGAGAAGGGACAATGCAAAGGCATAAGTGCCCAGAGGCCAGAATCATTCAGGGATGTCTTAGACATTGGCCTCCACATCTGATCAGGCTTACCCTTGCAAATTTATTTCAAACATCCAAGTTTTAAATATCTCAATGCAAGATAGTTCTAGTATAATTGTACATTTTAGTGTGTTTTTTCCTTTTGTCCTTTTTTATTTTGAAGTCATTCTTTATGCAGGTGTTTTGTAGAACAGTTTGATAACATTTCATTCTGGATCTCCAGGAGTACAATTCCTTACAAAACCTTTTGTATCTAACTACCAAACAGCATGAAAATTGGGAGGAAAAAACCCTAAGACCAGATACTGAGCAATCTAAACCAGATATGGAGCACTCTATATCAGTCTGTTTACATTTCTAACTCAGGGTTAAAATTTTTCAGTTCTTATGATTTCTGGTATATTACTCCATAATATAATACATGGAAATCCATGCCTTCCTTCATTGGTTACTGGCATTTAATCTACCACTCATGTGCTGACCAACTCTATTATTTTCTCAGGAAAAGAGCCATAAAAAGGTTTTACTGAGTCCATTCCATCAGCTTTTTGATGGGTTTACTAAATCTATCAAAGATTACTTTGTCATCATATATCACTTTTAAAGAAAGGGCACTTGGATGAGGTATTTTTGTTTTTGTAGTTACATTTCGCAGCACTGTCACTTGCTGATTTTTTCCCTCTCTACCACAGATTGTTATAGTATTTAGCGTTTATGTGTTCTCTTTCAGTAAAAACTGGGGCCATGGCCAAAATTCTGATTGGGAGTGGGTGGTGGGGTTGGAAACTATATATACAATGGCTGAACAGCTGGGATAATTTATGGGTTTTTTTGAGGCAATAATCATGAATAATGCAAATCTAGCTATTAAAATAGAATGAAGGGATGACATCTTACTGGGTGGGAATTTTAAGGTGAAGTTATAGCTTTAGAGTTATTAAATATAATAACGGTACCTATATCTAGGTGTCAACATTATTACTCATGCTGTACTCAGTTTGAGGGTGAAATATAACAGTTTTAATTTAACCCATGAAGAACAGTTGACAGAGAGTTTTCCCTGGTGCTTTTCTCTGGCTCCCCTATGCTGGGTCAGTGCTCTGTAGCCCTTGTGTGTCTCCAATGGTAGCAGTTATTAGGAGGACTCATTGACTCTTTAGTAATATTGGTATCTCTCACAAGAATGCTAACTCCATGAGGCAGGGAGTACGTTGTCCTTGGTTACTATCGAATTCCCAGCCTGGTGCAGGTATGTTGGGAAGTAGACTTTCAGCAACAAGTGAGAGAAATGCAACTCAAACAGGCTTAACCATGAACAATAACTTATTGTTCAATATTACACAAAAGCCTCTGACACAGTTTCAGGTGTGACTAGCTCTAAATACTGAAAGTATAAATCATCTTCATTTGTTATTTCAGACAATTTCTTCCTTTGGGGGGGGGGTCAATGTAGCTACCAGAAAGCTCAGGCTTAGTGGAAGGAGAGTTTGTCTTCCTCAAGTGGTTCCTACAAAAGTCCCAGGCAAGAAGACATTTTGCTCTGATGAGACTGTCTGGGATCACACATTCTTTTGAGCCATTCACTGTCACTAGAGGGACAGAAATACAGTAATTGACATGGGTTGTCTTCAGAGGCTCTGCCAATGATATGGAACTTGAAAATTTTTACTTTAGGTGAGAGGAGAGAAGGGGAACATTCTACCCAGGTTAAGGCGAAGAGCAATGACAAAGGAAGAACATGGCATTGGAGAAGGTAAAGAGACCAGTAATAGTGGAAATAATCTCCAAACGCCTGCATTCTGAATGTGAATAACACTTAACCTGCCATAATGCTGCATTGCTCTCTTACATGCTATTTTATAAATGCTATTTTATGCTATTTTTTATACCTCTATATGCTGAAGGCAACTTCAAATGCTGAGTGGGGTGAGACATCTCCAAACCGTCTGGAGAAAGCAGAAGGAGTTGATGTTTTTAGCACTCCACATATTGGTTGAGCAGATTTTACCCACCTGGGTGATAAAGTTAGGTACAATTATAAAGTGGCTAAAGCAACAAGTGAAAGTTGCCAAGTGAAGCAGTGTGATTTCTGAAAATAGATAGAAGATATATTAATCTACAAAGACAATGGTTTTTCTTGAAATGTTTCTCAAAGTAGAAATTAACTGAGGGCCCCTACACAAAGAATATTGAGACAAAGTAGTATGCTATTGCTTAATTCATCATTGTTCAAAGATTCAAATGTTATTGGTTCATTGGCTATGCAGTGTCTGTCCACAATGGAATAAGTGACAGGAAATTCACGTTTCACTTTCAGTAACTGTATGCCTTGAAGCTGCTCACCTCCATAGTTGCTGATAACCTGTCTCTCCTCCCCCAATATGTCCTCCCCACATAATGTCCATGTATGTTCAAAAGCAGAATGCCTGACTTCTCAGACACATAAAATATTACATGATGCCAATGTGTTTACAAAGGGCACTTTGGTGTTTCTGCACTGAGGTCATCCTCTCTGTTGGAATTTTAAATGCATACAAAACATCACTAAATATTTCAGAATATGATTTATTATTCATTGCTGCTAAGATTTACAGGAATCCATACTATGTGTTGGGCCCTGGTGCCAAGCAGTTTATAAGTGTAATCGAATTTAATTGACCGGTGTTTGTATAGATTAATAGTGGTTTGGGTAGAGAAGAAGCAATTTATTTAGCTATCTCCTTGGAATAATTCACATTAGAGTCAAGGTTACTACTTCCTTATCTCCCTCTCGAATTAAAATAAGTGGCTGGGACATTGTGATGTATTTCCTTCCCCAGACCCATATCATTCAAGATCCGTCTGCAACTATGAACAAGGTGGCTGTGTTTGTCCCCGCCAGATGTTTCAGGCCACACTCAGAGACAGAATGTGTCCAGAGGAACAATCACTATTTGTATGAGTGACCTTGTCTCTGAGAGATCAAAATAGCCTCACTGAGCAGGTAGGAAATGCCTAGGCTGTTCTTCTATAGGGTGGGGTCTCCCTCTTAACACAATGGTTTAAAAAAAATGACAAACACATTCTGATCACATTTTAGTTGCAAGATGAAAAACCAAATACTCAAAATCTCTAAACCATAAGTATTTAGAAAAGAAATGGTAAATGAGTTCCCTCATATGACTCAAACTAGTCAATCATGGAACACTGGGTTTCCTCTTAGTGAATAATTTCTTATGCTAAAACACAAGTTTCCATTTCTCAACTGCTTATGAGACCTCAGGACCATAACCATCTGTACATGGTATCTTGTGTTTGTTGGTTAATTGCAGTGAGGTACTAAGGTATGAGTTTTGCCTTAATGTTGTCATTGTAGCATTGATCAAAATAATTTTCATCATTCTTTTTGGTCCAATGTATTTCTGGTTATGCTCTGTAAGGGCTAGACCTTTGTGTATAGAGAAATGGTGTGCTAATGTTCACCAAACAAAAGAAGTTAAATAAAGCCCATAGAATTACCAATCTGGGATTCTTACCTAGAATCATAATGATCCACTTCTATGACTTGGCTTGCTCCACAGGAAGGGAAAATCACTTCTGGCCAGCTGTTGCTTTTGCAGCATCTTGACTGTCTCTGGCAGGAGGAAATGCTTTTCCTTCCCTCAGGCAGTACAGAATTCAGAATTTGGGGAAACATTGAAGAAAAGGTCAAGTCTGACGGGAAAGGGTATTTGAAATAACTGGTGATGCTACTTTTGCTTTTAGGTATCACTGGCTATTCTATTCTAGAAAGCAACTTTAAAAGAAATCTCTCAAGTTTATGTAGACATCTTGATCTTTATTATTCAAAAACTCAGAGTTTAAGCTATGCAGTGGCAACCTCAAAGGTCTGATGTTACTAAAAAGGAAGCAGTCGATCTTGAACATTTGTTATGGTCTCATTGTGTATTTCCTTCTCAATGTATGGATAGAAATGTCATTTACTGTGTGTGCTTTATTAGCTGATGGTCTCATTATATATTTCTTTCTTAACATTAGGACACAAATGTCATTTAATGCATGTGCTTTAGTAGTTCCTATGGTTAATTGAATAATCACCCCATGAACATTAAATGTTTTAAAAAAATATTTGAAAAGGACTTACTTTTCAATGATTTTCATCATTTGAACACTCACCAAACATGACCCAGGCATCTTTACCCAACTCTTGACACTTGATATTTTCTGGGAATAAATTAAGGAAGAGGAAAAAATAAAAAGGCAAAAAAAGAGAAGAGTTAGCACAGTGCAGGTTGTAAGCCAACCCTGCTTTTATAGATGAAGAAAGGAGAACAATGTTGACAGCATTGGAAAGGATAATGTAAGGATCTCTAAAACTTCCTCCATAAAAATAGTGATGAAATGCAGAAAAATTGTATAACCAACTGGCTTGGAACTTTGGAAATTAACTGAACACTTATCTGAGGAGCATTTATTTAAGAAAGACAGGTGAATCTTTATAAGAAAAGTAAGCAATGTTGCATTTTATCTTGCTCTATTTCCATCTGTCTCTTTCCCTGTAGCTCCATAGTAGCATTTAAAACTAACAGACCACAGTCTTGGTGAAAACCAGGAACATGGTGGCCACTGGAGGGGCAGAAAGTGATTGGAGCTTCTTCAAAGCCTCATTTCTAGAGAATTGTCCCTATTTGACCTATTTGGTAGTTAGTGGGAAGAACTCCCCCTTGCAAAGATTATCTTTATTTGACTTGACATACATCTCAAGAAGTAAAGAAATCCTTATTCCTAGAGGGATATTTCTCAAAAATGTTTAACTTTGTGGCTGCCTGAGGCAATTGATAACAGGACAAATGATAGACTAACTAAAAATCTTTAAAGCAAAAGCTAAAGAATGATAATCAATAAAGCACTTGAAAAACTCCTACATGTTTCTGAAAATTTAGAAGGTCTTGCACATGTGAAGGGCTATGTACATGCCCAGGGCTATGTGCATGCTCTGGGAAGAATTTCAATGTCCTAAACTCTCCCCTTTGGCAGACATTGAGACCATGTGTTAGCAAGAAGTAAATGTTGAGACGAAGTTGTCATCCTGCTGGCTGAGTGTTGAAGATAGGCCCCAACATGCATACAGAGCTACATAGCAAAAAAATAGGACACACTACTTGTTTTAGATGCATAAGGACATATCTGTTCAATCATTAGCAATCACAAAGCTAATGTTTGGTTTCATTGACCAAACAAGACAAAGAATACAGATTTAACAGAATTAGTTCAGAGAAATCACTAAACGAACAAATAATAACAATAATCAGCAACTTCAACAAACCGTAAGGAGGAGGGGATTTTGATTTTTGAAGTTTCTGTATGTTATTTAAAATGTTCAGCTTTCAACACAAATTATGAAACATGCAAAAAAAAAAATAGCCTATACAGGGTGGCCATAAAGTTTGTGTGCAATTGAACACGAACATTATGGCCACCCTGTATATAGGAAAAAACGATTTGATAGAAACTGTCCCCAAGGAAGCTCAAACACTGGACTAAGTAGACCACAAATTCAAATCAGCTATTTCAAAAATGTTTGAAATGATTAAAGGAAATGCATTCATAAAACTAAAGGAAAGTATGAGAACAATCTCTCACCAAATAGAGGCTACCAAGAAAGATATAAAAATCACACACACACACACACACACACACACACACATATATGCATATACATAATTATGGAGGTGAAAAGTATAATAACTGAAACTAAAAAGTTCCCTGGAGTGCAGAAACAGCACATTTGAGCAGATTAAAGAAAGAATTGCTGAACTTGAAGATAGGTGATTATTCAGGAGGAGATTATTCAATCTGAAGAACAGAAAAAAAGAAACATGAACTCAAGTGTATCAGGATACACATGATGGGAACCCTGATGGAGAGATGAAAGCCAAAAAGGTAGAAAGAATATTTGAAGAAATGAAGGCTAAAACTTTCCAAATGTGATGACAAACATCTATAGAGCTCAATGAGCTCCAAGTTGGATACAGTCAAAGAGATTCAAACCTAGCCAAATCATAATCAGATTGAAAGCCAAAAATCAGAGAGTGTAGAAAGTAAGAAGTGACTCATCACTTAGAAAGGACACTCAAACTGATTTTTCATCAGACACCATGGAAGTCAGAGACAGTGATGATATGTTCAGTGTATTCAAAGAAAAAGATGGTCAGCCAATAAATCCATCAAAACATCGCACAACAATTAAAGAGAAATTAAGACACTCCAAGATCAGTGAGAACTGAGAGAATGCCATATACAAAAATTAACTCAAAATGATCAGGGACACAAATGTAAATGCTAAAACTATAAAGTGCTCAGAACAAAGCATAGCAACCACAGAAAATGTGGGTTCAAGGACATTATCAAGAAAGGAAAAAGACAACCCCTAAAATGGAAGAAAACATGTGCATGCATGAATGCATACATAGATACACACAGACACTGGAAAATATACCCTTGCCAGACAAATAATGAGTTAATTTTTGTATATGGTGTGCATAGGGTTCAACTATGCTAAGTTAATTTTGCGCTACAGGGTTCATTTTTTTGCATGTGTATATTCAGTTGTCCCAGCACCATTTGCTAAAAGACACTACTCTTTCCCAAATGAATTATCTTGGCACTTTGGTTGAAAATCAATTAAACTCTACATGTATGAGTTCATTTCTGGAATCTTACTTCTATACCACTGATTTCTATGTATATCCCTGTGCCAATACCACACAGTCTTAAATGCTACAGCTTCATGTAAGTTTTGAAATTGGGCTTAGAGGGCATTTAAAATGTGTATTCGAAGGGAATGATCATCAGTGTAGCAGGTGGCTGATATGAAGATATAGTATTCATGCACAGTGCCCCAACTGGGGAATTTCCTAAACTGTATTTTGCAGATTGGATCTATGTCAAACATACATCAATGAAGACTAATTTATTTGATAGCATGAGCAAAGAAATAATGGGGAGGTTTGGTTATTCTGAAATTTGAATCACCCTTCTACCATTGCGGCATTTTTGCTATAGGAATTTACAAACTTTTATCAACTTTTTTTTTTAATCAACTGTTTCACTTTAAATATCTAATTGTTTTAAATGTCAATGCTTCCTATCAGTACACTGTATTATCTGCAAAATCATGGGTTTAACAAGCTTGTAATGGTTATTTGTAAAATATGAGAAAAACCTGTTACTCATATTAGCTATCATTTACTGAGGGCCTTCTGAGAAGCCATGATCTTGGAATGACCTATCAGACATTACCTGGTGAGGTTATTCATTACCTACTATTGTTGGCTAAGTTGTGTCAACCATCCAAAACTATTTCAAAGTCCTAATCTTTGGTGCCTGTGAATGTGACCTTATTTGGCAATAGAGTCTTGTCAGATATAGTCACGTGTCCTTATAAGATGATAGAAATTTGGATAAGCAGATACACTGGGAGAATGGCACCTGAATATGGGGGCAGAAATAGAGTGTTATGTCCATTAGCTAAGGAAAGCTCAGGATTTCTGCCAACTACCTAAGGCTAGAAGAGGCAAAGGATTTTTCCCCAGAATTTTTGGAGAGAGCATGCCTCTGCTGATACTTTGGTTTCAGAATTATAGCCACCAGAAGATAAATTTCTTTGGGTTTAAACCACCCAGTTTTTAGTAATTTGTTACAGTCTTCACCTATTGTTTATTATCTGTGACAGCTAGATGAGAGCCTGGATCTCTTATCTTGTTCAGAGCTGATTCCCAGGTCTTGGAAGAGTTTCTCACACATATCAAATGCTTAATTCATATATTTTTGAGGGAATGAATTAATAAGGTCTCTTAGCAATTCTGAGTTATAGGTTTATCACATTATAAAGAAACCAAACCTAGAAAAGTCTCTGAAACCTGCTCAAGGTTACAGAGCCACTCTGTAGTGAGCCATGATTCAACCCTGCTACATCTAATTCTAAAATCTCTGCCACTTTTTAAAAAGCCACATTCTGCCTTCTGCAAAATAGAGAGCTGTAATGAATCTCTTGCAGCTGAAAGCAATGGTTTTATGATAACATACAAGCTTTGTATAGATGGCATATTGAGTCATCACCCACAGAAATGTTTGTTGAAGTTCTAGCAAAATTGGGACCCTCCCTCAAGAGAGCAAAGTAATAATAGCTAGTTTTAATTTTTATTCCATAAAGATCGAGTGAGCCCTTATTATGTAGCAGGCCCCATACACATTTTGCTTGATGTATCCTTTCACATACTTTTTATGATAGTCCTAATTATTATAATTTCCATTTTACACACGAATAAACTGAAACAGAGAGGAGTCAAGCACTTGCTGAATGTCACATCTAGGAAGGAGCCAAACCTAGAAAATCTCAATTATCTGAAATGCTGTACTCTCCTCTGCCCTGCTCCACTCTTTCTTTCAGTGCTTGTTTGGTGTCTTGTAGCCCAGTGAGCTAATATTTCACCTGTGTATAACCCACCAGCACTTTCTCTACCTTGGTGGATACCTGGTTCACCTTTTAGCTTCTGAAGTTTACACATAGTATGAACATAATCAATGTGCTCGGAGCTGATAATAAATGTATAAATATTTGCTAAAGAAGGTCCTTTGTGGATACATGGGGCAAATTTTCCAGGATGATCATATTCTGAACTGGTTGAAACTATCATATTGCCGTTGATCTTCTTATTCTTTTTTTTTTTTTTATTAAATCATAGCTGTGTACATAATGCAATCACAGAGTACAGTGTGGTTTTCATATACAATTTGAAATACTCTCATCAAGCTGGTTAACGTAGCCTTCATATTATTTTCTTAGTTATTGTGTTAAGACATTCATACTCTGCTTTTAGAAAGATTTACTTGTACCCTTGTAAGATAAGCCATAGAAGTGACACCACAAATTACCGTCCTTCCACTCATCCACCCCCCACTCTCTCCTTCCCCTCCCATTCCCCATATTCTAAGGCATAATTAGGTTATAGCTTTCCTATGAAAGCTGTAAATTAGTTTCACAATAGGGCTGTGCACATTGGATACATTTTCTTCCATTCCTGAGATACTTTGCTAAGAAGAACGTTTTCCAGCTCCATCCATGTAAACATGAAAGAGGTAAAGTCTCTATCATTCTTTAGTGCTGCATAATATTCCAGGGTGTACATATACCAAAATTCATTGGTATATGAAAATTCAGTGGATCCATCTGTGGATCCACTTGGGTTTCTTCCATGACCTAGCAATTATGAATTGGGCTGCAATAAACGTTCTGATACAAATATCTTTATTGTAATGTGATTTTTGGTTTTCTGGATATGTACCTAATAAAGGAATTGTAGGATCACATGGAAGGTCTATTTTTGGTTCTCTAGATGTCTTTCCAACAGGAATGTATTAGTTTGTATTCCTACCAGCAGTGTAGAAGTGTTCCCTTTTCTCCACATCTATGCCAACATCTCTAGTTTTGGGATTTTGTGATATGGGCTAATCTTACTGGAGTTAGGTGATATCTTGAAGTAGTTTTGATTTGTATTTCTCCAATGATTAAGGATGGTGAGCATTTTTGCATATATCTGTAGGCCATGTGCCTATCTTCTTTAGAGAAATTTCTCTTCAAGTCCCTTGCTCACCCTGAGATGGGGTCACTTGTTCTTTTCTTGCTAATACATTTGAGTCTCTATGGATTCTGGTTGTTAAACCTTTATTGGAGACATAACCAGCAAATATCTTCTCCCATTCTGAGGGATGTCTACTTGCTTTACTTACAGTACTTTTGGCTGTACAGAAGCTTTTTAGTTTGATCAGGTCCCAATAGTGTATTTTTGATGTTGCTTAAATTGCCCAGGGGGGTCCTCCTCTTAAAATTTTTATCCAGGCTGATCTCTTCAAGTGTTTTCCCTACACTTTGTTCTAGTATTTTTATAGTTTCATGTCCTAAGTTTAAATCTTTAATCCCAGGAGAGTATATCTTAGTTAATGGTGAAAGGTGTGCATCTAGTTTCAGTCTTCTACAGATCACCAGCCAGTTAGCCCAGCACCATTTGTTAAATAGGAAATCTTTTCCCCACTCAATGTTTTTAATTGGCTTGTCAAAGATTAGGTAATGGTACATAGCTGGATTAATCTCTTGGCTCTCTATTTTATTCCATACATCTATCTCTCTGTTTTTGTGCAAGTACTATGCTGTTTTGATCACTATCAATTTATAGTATAGTCTAAGATCTGGTAAGGTGATTACTCCTACTTTGTTTTTATTTCTGAGTAATGTCTTGGCTATTCGAGGTTTTTTCTGATTCCATATAAAATGAAGTATTTTTTCTAGATCTTTAAAGTAGGACAGTAGAGCTTTAATAGGGATTACATTAAAATTATATACTGCTTTGAGTAGTATGGACATTTTAACAATGTTAATTCTTCCCAGCCATGAGCATGGTATGTTTTTCCATTTGTTAACATTTTCAGCTATTTCTTTTCTTAGAGTTTCATAGAGCTCTTTCACATCCTTTGTTAGGTAAACTCCCAAATATTTCATCTTCTTTGGCACTACTGTGAATGGAATAGAGTCCTTGACTATTTTTTCAGCGTGGCTGCTGTTGACATATATAAAGGCTACCGATTTATGAGTGTTGATTTTGTAACCTGAGATGCTGCTGTATTCCTTGATCAGTTCTAAGAGTTTAATAGTAGAATCCCTGGTATCTTCCATATATACAATCATATCATCTGCAAAGAGTGACAGTTTAATCTCTTCTGACCCTATATGGATACCCTTGATTGCTTTTTCTTCCCTAATTGTTATGTCTAAAACTTCCATTACAATGTTAAAGAGCAATGGAGACAATGAGCAACCTTGCCTTGTTCCTGATCTGAGTGGAAATGATTTCAATTTAACTCCATTCAATACAATATTGGCTGTGGGTTTTCTGTAGATGGCCTCTATCAGTTTAAGAAATGTCCCTTCTATAATTTTCTTAAGTGTTCTGATCATGAAGGGATGCTGGATATTATCAAAAGCTTTTTCTGCATCAATTGAGAGAATCATATGGTCTTTGTTTTTTAATTTGTTTATGTGATGAATTACATTTATAGATTTACGTATGTTGAACCATCCTTGAGATCCTGGGATAAAGCCCAATTCGTCGTGGTGTATAATTTGTTTGATGTATTGCTGGATTCTGTTTGTTAGGATCTTACTGAATATTTTTGCGTCAATATTCATCAGTGATATTGGTCTGTAATTTTCTTTTCTTGTTGAATCTTTTCCTGGTTTGGGTATCAAGGTGATGTTTGCTTCATAGAATGTTCTGGGTAGTATTCCATCTTTTTCTATATTTTGGAAAAGGTTAAGTAATATAGGTACTAGTTCCTCTTTTTAAGGTTTGGTGGAAGTCTGATGTGAAGCCATCTGGTTCTGGGATTTTCTTTTTAGAGAGATTTTGTATAGCTGATGCTATTTCAGAACTTGATATAGGCCTGTTCAACATTGCCAGTTCCTTCTGGCTAAGTCTTGGAAGGTGGCATGCTTCCAAGTATTGGTCGATTTCCTTCAGATTTTCATATTTCTGAGAATAAAATTTCTTATAATATTCATTAAGGATTTTTTAATTTCTAAGGGGTCTGTTGTTATTTCATCTTTACAATCTGATTGATGAAATTAGAGATTTTACTCTTTTTTTCTTGGTTAGGCTGGCCAAAGGTTTATCTATTTTACTGACCTTTTCAAAAAACCAACTTTTGGGTTTATTGATCTGTTGTATAATCCTTTTGTGTTCAATTTCATTTAATTCTTCTCTAACTTTGGTGATTTCTTTTCTTCTGCTGGATTTGAAATTTTCTTCCTTTTCTAGTTGCTTGAGATGTCCCATTAAATTGTTAACTTCTCTTTCTGTTCCCTTGAGGAGGGCTTGCAGTGCTATAAATTTCCCTCTTAGAACTGCCTTTGCAGTATCCCAGAGGTTCTGATAACTCATATCTTCATTATCGTTTTGTTCCAAAAATTTGGTAATTTTCTTCTTGATCTTGTCTCTGACCCATCTATCATCATAAGGTTATTTAGCTTCCATGTTTTTATATGATTCTTCAGATTCCTGTTGTTACTGAGTTCAACTTTTATTCTATCATGGTCTGAGAAGCTGCATGGAATAATTTCTATTCCTTTAAATTTGCTGAGTTAGATTTATGACCTAAGAAGTGGTTAATTTTGGAGTATGTTCCATGGACTGATGAGAAAAATGTGTATTCAGTTTTGTTAGGATGAAATGTTCTGTAGATGTCTGTTAATTCCAAAAGTTGAATAGTTAAATTTAAATCTAAAATTTCTTTGCTAAACTTCTTTTTGGAGGATCTATCCAACACTGCTAAAGGAGTGTTAAAATCTCTGACTATGATGGAACTAGGAGAGATCAAGTTTCTCATGCCTGTTAGAGTATCTTTTATAAATTGAGGTGCATTCTGGTTGGGTGCATGAATATTAATAATTGAGATCTCATCATATTGTGTATTACCCTTAACAAATATAAAGTGGTCATCCTTATCCTTGCTTACTTTTGTTGGTTTAAAACCTATTGTATCTATGAATAAAATTGCAATGCCTTCTTTTTTCTGCTTTCCATTTGCCTGGAATGTAGATGACCATCCCTTCACTCTGAGTCTATATTTAAGGTAAGATGGGATTCTTGTATATATAAGATATCTGGTCTGAGTTTCTGTATCCAATCAGCCAATCTGTACCTCTTTAGAGGACAATTTAAGCCATTCACATTGATTGAGATTATTGATAAGTCTGGTAAAGTTTTGGGTATTGAGTTGCTCGAAAGTCCAGTGGAAATTTTTAATCCTTTTGTTGGAAATTGGAATTCAATCAAAAGTTTCTGAGTGAGTTTACCTTTGTGGTGGAGGATTGCACTGGTCATTTTGGAGGATAGGTCTGAGAATTTCCTGGAGAGCTGGTTTAGTGGTGGCAAATTGCTTCAACATGTGGATGTTGTTAAAGTAATTTCTTTATCATAGATGAAACTCAGTTTAGTTGGATACAGAATCCTGGTTTGAAAGTTGTTTTGTTTTAGGAGATTAAAAGTCGATGACCACCCTCTTCTAGCCTGAAAGGTTTCAGTGGTCAGTGAGATCTGTGGTCATTCTAATATTCTTCCCCTTGTAGGTTATAGTATTCTTACATCTGGTTGCTTTTAGAATTTTCTCTTTCATATTAACTTTAGTGAAGTTAATTATGATGTGTCTAGGGGATGTCTTATTCTGAGTGAGTCATGCTGGGCTTCTGAAGCTGTCTGCCATCTGAATTTCAGGATCTCTTGGCATATCTGGAAAATTTTCTTTCATAATTTCTTGAAGAAGAACCCCTGTGTTTTTTGAAGCAACTTCATCACCTTCAGGGATTCCTATAAGGCAAATATTAGCTTTCTTCAAATTATCCCAGAGCTCTCCGAGAGAATGATCTATTTTTGCTTTCCATTTCTGTTTCTCTTTGGATGCCGTGCACATTCAAAAGCTTTGTCTTCAATGTCTGAGATCCTTTCTTCTGCCTGCTGCATTCTGCTGCCAAGGGATTCTACTGTTTCAGATCATTGACGGCTACAATCTCTTGCCTCAATGTTCCAAAATCTTTTGTGGTTTTGTCTTTGAATTTGTTGAATTCTTGAGTGAACTTTTGGAATGCTCCTTGAATTTCTGATTCTATCTTTGCCTCTATTCCATTAATCTTATTTGCAATCCAAATTCTGAATTCGATTTCTGACATCTCAGACATCTGTTTATGAATGGGATCTTCAGTTGCACCTGCCACATCCTTTCTTGGTGGTGGTGGGGGGGTTGATCTACTCTGGTTATTCATATTACCAGAGTTTTTCTGCTGATTCTGCCCCATGATTATTTTACCACGTTTGGCTTTTCCCCTTGAGCTTTGTCAAGGACCCATATAGTGTTATGGCCTGAGAAACTGGGGAGCTGCTTGGTGTGGTGAAGCTAAATGGCTCTGTCTTATTTTCAGCTGGTCTCTGTCCTACCCTAGTGAATCAGTTACTCTTGGTTGAAGGCTCAGCTGTGGATAAATACCAGCAATTAAGTCACTCTGCCCCCACAAACAACAACTGGAAAAGGAGAATCAAACCTTCCCTCAACCGTACACCCAGAGTACCACTTTGGATAGTCCTTGGGTGATTGGCCTGGTTCAAGAGGTCCAAATCGGTTATCCCAGTTGGCACCAGTCTCAGGTGGGATAGTTCAAAAAATCTCCAGCAATTAAATAGGAGAGGTGTGCGGCAGCTCAAATATGACTCTCTCTAGTGCTCTGTGAGGGCAGAGGGACCCACCCAGCAAATGAATGGGAATGTGATGCCTCCTTCCCCACCTTTCACCAAGTCACTAGTAATCCTGCAGAGCTGTGACCGAGTTTCTTCCAGTGAGCAAATGCTCCTGGGGTTTATGATTGCCCGAGTTACTAGGAGATATGAGTCCAGCAGGGGGAGATGAGGCCTGACAACCTTGGGTGCTTAATGTAGGCTGGGACAGTTCACTCAGTTTCAGCTCTGCCCCTGATTGATGTTGCTGGCAGAATAGGACCGAACAACTTCACAGAATTTATTTCTGTCCCGGCTAAATTCCTTTGCAGATCAGACGCTGCTGAAGCTGATGAATCACAACTCAGCTCTGGGCAGCAAACAATTAGAGTTTACACTCAGGTGTCAATTCTAGCCTCTTCCTGCTCATTGCCTTTGTCTCAGCTATAATCCCCTAAGGGCTGGGTGCTTTTATGGTCAGATAAGCAGTCCTCTGTTTCAGCCACTCCATGTAAGTCTGTGAGCTGTGCGTATTCTAGTCCCCATGTTCTGCCCAGGTTGGTACCACCCTTAGGGCTTCTCTTTACTCACAGAACTTCCCAAATCCACTCTGCCAATGGCTGCCACTGGAGAAAATGCCTTAGAGCATGTCTGTCCGAAATGGCTTCAGGGATGTAAGCCTTTCCCGCTGCTGCACCTGCCGCTCTGCAACTCAGGATACCGCAGCTCCTGTATGGTTCCCTCTCAGCTGTCCATTCTCTCCTCACTCCTGTACCACAGAGTCAGCACAGATCAGCACCAGCCCTTTTCCCCTCCACTCCTCTCAAGAAAATGCCCAAGAATCTGGACTCCATGGGTGACAAACCTCCAGACCTCAGGGTGAGAGTGGAGGGGAATCCAGGGAGTTTAGAGTTGCAGGTAGAGAATATATACAATTTTATACAGTTTTA
Source organism: Galago senegalensis (assembly GCA_963575145.1). NCBI lineage: Eukaryota > Metazoa > Chordata > Mammalia > Primates > Galagidae > Galago > Galago senegalensis. Next base: position 24,190 of record CAUYTI010081491.1, on the reverse strand, counting down.
TGCCTGGCAGGAGAGTGCCGTGGCACCCTATTAGGGGTAGGAGATCCAATATTTAGGGGGTCTCTCCTGCGGGATAGAGTGGGAGGATGTTTGAACTCTGCTTGCTTATTTGTATGGAGTAAACTGTGAGCCCTTCTTGTGGGGGAGGGGATTCCCATCTGCTTGGTGGTGGATTTTGTACCTTTTGATTGTATTTTTGGGGTCACAGCTTGCCTCAGCAAGGTTGATGTGCATTCTTCAACCTTCTCTCTTGGCTCAGCTCCAAACCATCGGCTTACTTGCTAAACTTCTGTCCTTTAAGTCTCCTTCTGGATGGGAGCCTCCGTGGAAAGCTGGCTGCAGTCCGCCATCTTGCCTCCGCCCCCGATCTTCTTAAATATTTAAATCGCTTGCTTTAGAATTTCTTGGGGGTGCTTGCTAAAATTATTTTCCTGGGCTTCACTTCAAACTTATTGAATCAAAATATCTCAGAATGGAATCTTTGCAGCCTTTGCCTACATGCTGTTCCCAGTGTCTGCAGGGCCTGCTCCCAGTTCAATGACTTCATTGGAAAGATTTCCTCTTGTGCTTCAGGTTTTAGTTTAGATGTCTCAGTCTCTAGAAATATTCTTTTTACCCAAGACTGCAGGTGTGGCACTCCTTTGAAATGACTTCATTGGAAAGATTTCCCATTGTGTTTCAGGTTTTAGTTACATATCTGACCTCTAAGAATGTTCTTTGTACCCAAGACTACAGGTGAGGTGCTTCTTTGGGCTCCCAGTAAACACATGGGTATTTAGCCTCCTCATGGCACTTTGCATACACTAATATACTTGCATCTTAACTTGTAAGTCTCCCTTTCATGTGTATGTGAATGAGATCCTGTGGTCAGGGTCTTTCACTGTCATATCCCAATTACTAATCACAGTCCCTGGTAGCAGGTGGTCAATAATAAAATATAGGAATGCACAAATAAAAAGATAGTGGAATAAATGAGCAATTAGGAGCACTTAATTCCTCCTCAAATTTCTGCCAAGAGCACACAGGGGCAGAATATGTCCTTTTTATTTAGCATTAGCATGAAGATCACATTTTCCCTAGGATCTGAGTTAGAATTTATAGTAATAGAAAAGCAGAAGAAAACCACAAGTGCAGATGGAATTGTTAGTCCTGCTCCTCTAGTTTGAGAAGGATGAAAATGCAGTATATTTAGATGTTAATGGACAGCAGCCCCAGACTTCTAAACAGTTCTTGGCATGGCTTCTATTGGAATGCATGAAAAAACCAGGAATGACAACCACATAATTTTGCAAATCACAGTATTGCAAACAAAACACACCCTTTTGGCAATCTGGGATAGCTACAAATTGAGGGAGCCAGTATGTCTTTTTCTTAAATTGTTGGATGTTTTCATTTTCTGATAGCTTTTAGCATGCTATTGGGAGCTGCATTTATTACATAGGAACTTCATAAGCACTTATGGATTGGATAGAATTAGCTAACAGCCTTCTTACCAATGCATACAAGCAAGGAAAAAAATGCTTTTGAAATTTCTTTCCTTTGTGGTCCATATGTTTACACAAACATGCCACACAAACAATAAACTGGTGGTTTGTAGAAAGATTCTTAGATTAGGATAGAAAGAATTCTTTGGCTTGGATCTTAGGTTTGTCTCTAGTCAGGTGGCCTTAGATAAAGCACTTAATTTCTATCCTTTGTTGATGACATTATTTGCCAGAGGTGGATCATTCCAGCCACTTTATTTGATCACATTTTTTGTTTGGAGGACTTAATAAGATGATGTGCTAATGAGGGTTTATCTTATATAGAATACAGAGTTACTTAATAAATATTGAGAATAAATAAGCAAATGAAACAAAATGCATAAAAGAGCTTTGGAGGTGTAGAATTAGCCCAAAAATATGAAGCCTACCAGAAGTCCAGAAATGTTAAATGAAAATGATTCAGTCTTCTTTATACCTAGTCAGAATCAGTTAAGCATAGGGTTATGGCAAATTATGTCCTGTTGGAAAAAATACCACAGGTAGCAAAATTTTTGACAGAAGAAGAAACAGTAAGGACTGGCTGAGCATGGTGGCTCTCCTAGCACAATGGGAGTCTGAGGCAGATTGATTGCTTGACTCAGATGTTTGAGACCACCCTAAGCAACAGTGAGACCCTGTCTCTACTAAAACTAGTAAATTAGCCAGGCATGATGGCAGGTGCCTGTAGTGCCGGCTGCTCTTGAAGCTGAGGTAGGAGGATCACTTGAGCCCAGGAGCTTGAAGTTGCTGAAAATCAGGCTGATACCATGGCACCCTAGCCTGAGTAACAGTCTATCTTAAAAAAAAAAAAAAAAAAAAAAGGAAAAAGAAAAAGAAACAGTAAAGACTTAATGATTAGAGCCCAGATGCAATGTTGCAGTATCACAGATTTGAGACAAATCTGTGGGATTTAAAACAACTTAAAAATAGTAGTGGAGAAGATGGAGAGTAGCAAAGCCTAAGCTGAAAAGCCAGCTTCCGTTACTGTTAAGATTTTCCTGATTTCATACTAAACAATGTGTGTATATATATATGTAGTAGTATAGTCCTGTGCATTCAGCATTGGGGTCATAAGCAGTGAAAACATGGTTAATGTTTAATAATTGATTCTTCAGGAAAAATAACACCCTGGTTTATAGCATTAGCTGACTCCCATGGCTGTGTGCGTCAGGAAGTCATCCATCCCACCATGGCTGATCTCAAGCTGCCAATGGTTTAACAACAGGCTTATAAAATTTCTGGAAACTCAACAATCAGCTCTTATGAGCCAAGGTTAGACAGCTCCAACAAAATGCTGAATAAATTAACTATAAAGTTATAAAAACTCGCTATGGAAGGTTTCAGAGAGTAGAGAGAATTGTCTAGCAGACTTATGGCTCCATTACTCAGCTTTGGTAATTATCAAACCAGGCAAAGTTCTTGGTTTATCTGTTTCCTACCTGTTCCTTATATCCACTAATATATCCAATAATCCAATATCCTTATGTCCAATAATCCAAATTGGATTATTTTGGAACTCATACTTCAATATGTTCTCTTAAAGATAAGAATTCTAAAAATATAGCCACAAAAACATTATTACCTAACAATTTAAAAATAATTCCTTCAAACTGTAAGTATCTAGTCAATATTCAAATTAGCCTCAATGCAAAGATATTTTTAATATATTATTATATTATATCATGTATATATATTTAATATATCATTATATGTTAATATTATATCTTATATAAATATATGTAAAATTTCCCTGAGAAGTATACAGTAGGCTTATTCTAATTAGGATCTAAGCAAGATATATGCACTGTATTAGTTGGTATATCTCTTAATTTTTTTTTAATCTATAAGTTCCTCTTTCCTTTTATTTTCTTTAGAATCTGTATGTTGGGGAAGCGACCTCACTTATCTTGTAGTTTTCCATGGTCTGAAATTTGCTGATAGCACTTTTGTGGTGTTAGTGTGTTCTCCTGTCCCCTATTTTTTCCTAGAAAGTGAAGTGGTAATTAGATCTAAAGTAGGGTGTGTGTGTGTGTGTGTGTAGATGCATGAGCTGGGGTCTTTCACGAGGAAGGGGAAAACTTCCCCATTGCCTCATATTGGCAGAAACATTGTGTCTGGTTGTTCCTCCTGTAGTGATATTAAGATGGATTGGTGGGTTCAGCATGCAACAGATGACTTCATATTGCCAAAAAGAACACCCAAAATATGAGATAAATATTTTCTTTCTCAGCCTCGAAGATGCCTTTTAACCACAAACACATAAATCAATATACGAGTATAAACAGTTACTAAATCAACCCATCTATTTTATTCATGAACACTTCACATTTGAAATCTCTTGCTGTGTTTATTTTCTTTGAACTGAATTTGGGGCTTTGACTAGGAAGCCATAAATCCAGTTTTTGATGAAATATGACTTTGCCACAATGCCAGATTGGAGAGAGTTCCCTGTTAAATTTTCTTCTTAGCATTGCTTTGGTGAGTGGTGAGCATTCAGATTAATGCTTTTTCAGGGCTAACACATCACCAAATAGCTTCAACCTTCTGGAAACTTTTTTCTTTAATGTTTAATTCTTGATGGACAGCGTATTACCAGGGATGTTCAAATCTGCCAGGTTGTACAGGCAGGATTTGAAGTGTGCCTAAGGTGTGGGCAAATGAACAAATTCTAACACCTGGAATGTGGCTGTTCCCTTGCCTTTCCCTTGCTACTAGTTAGCCCTTAATACACTTAGAAGGTTGCTCCTCTAATTTGAACTGTGTGAGGCTTTGGCTGGAGGGTAGTTCTGTGTCCCAATGATAAAAGAACACATAAAACAGCCCAGCGCCTGATCATTCTCCCTGGCTGTCAGTGAATCATGTCTAATGGCATCTCCATGCACTTTGCACCAATTTGCTTGCAATGGCATCCTTTTCCGTGGGCTTGCTGCTCAGCAGGCCCTGAAGCAATCTATGAATAACTTCCCAACAGATGCTGTTTATGAATTGGAGCAAATGGCTTCCCTGTTTCTCTTTTTTCTCACTTCAATAATTTTCAGTTACATTACGATGAATATTTATAGCCCTGTAGCAGTGCATAAAAATGGAGAACAAGCAGACCTGGGCATTGTTTCATACGTGAGTGCTGTTCTAATGGGTTTTGGCTGACTGGCTTTAATAATGTTCTGTTGATGGACTGAAATGAGGATGCAAATTGTAGATCAGTCATTTCCATTCAGTGTTTTAGCAGGATGGGCGTTGATGGAGTGCTGGCTGCATCCGGCACATGCCTGTGATGCCTTAACTTGCCAGCTTGTCTCATCCTGTAGGATGTCTGCCTCCTCTTTCTAACTTCTTTTGAGTAATTTCAAATACTTGACTTCCACAGACACTGACACTCATATAAGAACTCATTAGGTTCATTCTACCACTCTCTACACATATTACCATTTGTGATTCAAACGACTAACTGCATTAGAAGCTGCATAGTCCAAGTAACATAACATTTTTAGGAATTAAAATGTGAAACCAGGAGTTCAGGACCAGCCTCAGCAAAAATGAGACCTCCATCTTTACTAGAAATATAAAAACTAGCCAGGTGTGGTGGTGTTTGCCTATAGTCCCAGCTACTTTGGAGGCTATGGCAAGAGGATTGCTCAAGCCCAAGAGTTCAAGGTTGCCGTGAAGTATGATGATACGATGACACTCTACCCAGGGTGACAGAGTGAGACTCTGTCTCAAAAAAAAAAAAAATTAAAATTAACTAAAATAAAAATAAAATAGAATAGAACAAAATGTGAACTCTTGATTTGCAACCTTCTTTTATAGAAAGGTATTGAGCCACATTTTATTCTAAGTGGCTTTTTCAAATGTTTCATATTTCCATATTCTTTTAAATATTACAAAAATGAGAGGACTTATATCTGAACACAGCTTCTAAATTTGATTCCAAGGGAACTACTCTATCTTTAGTGGCTTATGTTTCAAATCGCTGATATACCTTACTTCCATTTTCTATTTTACAATAATGAGTTAGTTAACGAGCCTACGTTTTCCAAACCATTGACTGTGTTATATTGGCCCATATACAAATAATTGCCTGTTTGACTATTTGCTTATAAATAAGACTGTTGAAAATTATCTGTAAATATGTATATGCATGCACAGTGAAGGTATGCTGAAGCCTCCCCAAATATTTAAATTGCCCCATTTTCTACTCTTGTATTATGAAATACTCTGAACTACTGAAATGGAATCATATTTATTATGCATTCAAACCCACAATATCTTTACCACCTATCATTTGTATGCTATACACAGAAGCTTGTGCTGTAACACAACGGTAAAAAATAAAAAGGCGATTTAGAGAGAAGGGTATTTCTTGCTCTAACTGCGGCAGATGCAAAGAATGATTTTCCTTTAAAATCATGGGAAGTGTAACCCATGATCCTGAAGTATTCTAAAAATTAATGAAAAGCCCAATAATTGAATGTTTGATACAGAACTGTTATTTCTAAAGAAACTGTTATTTGAGCATAATGTCTCAAAGTCATTATCATGGCCCTCAAACACCAAAATAAGAAACTCTGGAAAGATTTTCAGGCTTCAGGCAGAAGTTCTAACAATAGACTATGGCCTGTATTTTTTAAAAAATAATTTAACATAGCCCTTTTCTATTTATTTTAAATAATAGACATACATTAAATTATTTAGACAGAGTCTCACTCTGTCACTCTGGGTAGAGAGTCATGGCATCATAGTTCACAGCAACCTCAAACTCTTGGGCTCAAGAATTCCTCTTGCCTCAGCCTCCTAAGTAGCTGGAACTACAGGTGCCCACCATAACGCCCAGCTAATTTTTTAATTTTTTTTTTAATTCAGTAGAGATGGGGTCTGGCTCTTGCACAGGATGGTCTCAAACTCCTGAGCTCAAGTGATCCACTCGTCTCTGGCTTCCTGGAGTGCTAGCATTAGGGGCATCCCTAATCTAAAAAAACATTTTAGAAGCGACAGATATATTATAATAAACAGCATAGGAAATTAATGAGAACATTGTTTCCCTCACTAAGACAACTACAGATTAACAGCAATTTATATATAATGTTAGATGGTTACATGCATATGTAATATTCACATTTTCCACAGTAACATTTTTCTTCATGTGCAGTATTTTGTGTTTAACCATTGGAAATTTCTTCCTTTTTGCCTGCTGTTTTGTGATCAACAACTTTCCTGATTTCTAGGTAGAAAGACTTTTTATTCAGTTTGTTTTCTTCTACAGATACTCCTTTATCTCAGAGTTATTTGGAGTTTTCTTTTGATTGTTTAACAGTGGCAGGAAGCTTTGGGGAAATTTTTTTCTTGTCGATGGAGTTTTTCTATAGGGGCTCTAACTTCACTTCCCAGGGCAGGGAAAAAAACATTATTTGGGTCTGGAAAGTGAAGTGTGACATCTAGGCATCAGGAAGCAATTGTGTCATAATAGATAAAGAGGATGAAGAGGTCATGGGATTCAAATGTAAAACATAAATTTGGAGGTAAGATAAAGCCTACTGGAAAACTACCAGTAATATTAAATCAGAACCGTGCTTCAGGCTGGGGGCCCAGAGAACAGAGATGTAGAGTTTGATGTGTTTGTTCCTTACTGCCTTGAGGGTAAAACTTCCTGAAAAATTAAGGAAGCTCAATTAAGACTACTTCAAAAATCAAGATAATTATCTCAAATATACTTCTTAAAAGCCCCTTTATTGATTTCACTTTATAGATAAAGAAACTGAGGCCTAGAATTTCCAAGGTGACACTGGCCCTGCTGGGCTTTGCACCTAGGTCTGTGTGGCACCAAAGCCCACATTCTTGATGAGCCTGCTCCCTCAGCCTGTCATGTGAACCTGCAAGAGCCCTAAGTGGGAGGAGCTCATTGACAGAGGAGGCTTTCCCATAAGTAGCCTTATTAAGGTGCTCCAGACTAATGAGGCATTCCTGATCAACTATTCCTTCCCATCAACTAAATTCTTCCTTTTTGTTCACTAAAAGGGCTGCAAGTCTCTCCAAGTCAAGCAAAAATTAAGGGCAGCAGGGATTGTGAAAGTCATTTGCTTATGTCTTTGGGTACCAGAGTCTAGAAAATAATAATGTCCTTATTATGATATGTCATCCAAGAAACCCTTATTTTATAAAAATAAAATCTTATTTGTGTTTACAGACATTATAGAGATGATGTGAAGAAATAGATAATTTTTTTGCTTTGATACATTATTGTACTGAATGTATTACTCTTTCATTCCTGTATTCAAGGTGACTAAATTGCTTAGTTATGTTTTTCATATCTGTCCTTTCTTATTAGTCCTATCATATTCCCTTCCCATCATTCAGTGGGCTCATCTATCTCCCTATTTATCTGACAAACAATATTTATTGAGCTATTATTGGCTAGCAGGGTAGTGAGCACAGAGCATCCCTAAAAAATAAGACAGAGCTTAAACTCATCCTAAGGAGTCCCACCTCTAATGGGAGCCTCTGATGGGATTTCTAGAAAAGCACAAAACTTGTTAAGACACTGTGACATAAATGCTAGAATAAGTAAGGGCAGTGATAGTAAATGTTCCTGGTAGGCTGGTTAGGGTGGGGGAGGCTTGTATATAAACAGAAACCTGCAGATCAGGTATAGTGTATGGCAGGTGTATGCCAAATGTGGTGGTGTTGGCCTATAGTCTACTCAGGGAGCTGAGGTGGAAGGATCATGTAAGCCCAGGAGTTCAAGGATGTAGCTGATCAGACCTCATGACTAGTCTCTGCATTTAAGCCTGGGAAACATAATGAGACTCTGTTCCTAAGAAAAGAAAAAGAAAAAGAATTGGCAGATGAATGTCTAGGAATAATGTAACAATATTCCATGTACAGGGAACAGCATGTGTAAAGGCCAAATAGAGGACAGTACCATGGCCTTGGGAAGAAATGAAATGTCTGATGTCAGAGGGTAATGGGTGAGTGGGAAACTTGGCAGGAGACAGAACAGAGGAAATATGTCATTGGAGGTGAAGACGGGGGAGGTGAGCAGAGATCCTGAGGCCTGCCGTGGTAAGCATCTTGGATTCCATTATTCTGGTGATAATGGTAAGTCAAGGTGGATTTCAAGCAGAGTAATGACATAAGATTTTCATTTTGTTTTTTTCTTTCATTTTTATTTTTTTGTATCAGGTTAACATGAGGCTCTATATGATTAGGTTACATTGTTTGCATCTGTAAGGTAAAAGTGGGAATTGTAGTTGAGTCCCTCACTCAGGACATGTCCATACATTGTAATTGTCCATACATTTATCCATACATTGTAACCATTAGGTGAGAACTTGAGATTTTCATTTTGAGAGGGTGTGTGAACATAGCTCTGTAGGTACTCTGGTAAGACAAGACTAAAGGAGGACAGCCTGCTCAGAATACTACTGCAGACCCGTTGAGAGGCGGTGGTGGCCTGATTTGAGGGCAGTGAAAGATAAGTACATGCCAGCATCTCTAGTCAGAACCACAGCATTTTCCCCAACCTGATATTCAAGATGCTTACTGATCTGAAACTTGCTGTATCAGTTAGACCTTAACTCTCAACAGAAAACCAACCTTTCTGTTCTTCCATCCTCTTTGTGTTGTTTTCATCTGCCTCATTTCTCTTCCCCCATTCTATGCAAATATTTGGCATACATTTGTATAAATTTATATATTTTTTATAAATTTGGCAAAATCTTGATGCCGTTGATTTTAAGTACAGAGGCTGTGAAGTTGGACTCCTGTGTGTTTAACTCCTGGCTCTGTTATTAAATATCTAGGTCAGGCATCCTTAAACTACGGCCCATGGGCCACATGCACAGGCCTAGGACATTTATCCGGCCTGCTGGGTGTTTTTGCTGCCGCTGCCTGCCCTGTTTAGCAGCTGACTCGTCCCGGGGCCCAAGTCTGGCCCTCCAACCCTCTGAGGGACAGTGAACTGGCCTCTTGTTTAAAAAGTTTGAGGACCCCTGATCTAGGTAAACATAAGTAGATTTCATAGAAGTACTGAGTACCTTGGAGATTGTATATATAAAAAAAAGTCAGTACATTGTACCCCACATATGCATGAATGTATTTATGATTTACGTGTATTTGACTTAATAAAAAAAAAAAAGATCTAGGTAACCTCGGGCAATTTCCTAACCTAAGTCTCAGTTTCCTTGCTTTTAAGATGGAAATAAAAACAACAGCAATTATAATCTGTGCCTTTTAGCATTAAAATCAACTGAGAATCCACTGTAATAATCTTTATATGGTTTGATTCATGAGGACTCGAGGACAATCCAAGATTTATAACATGTACCTCCAAAAGAATCTAAACAATATGTGGAGAAATGGTATATTATTATATATTTTTAAAAAACTGATATAAATATAAATTCAAGCATTTTAAGATAATATAAACAAAAATTCCATTATTGGGAAAAGTGGTTAGACATTGTGAAACATTAATACAACTGGCAACTATAGGTCCTAAATTATTTTAGATTAAATGTAAGCCTTATTTTACTCACACAATGCAATAATTAGAGTTTAGATATGGTTAAAAATGAACAGCATGCTTTTTTTTTTTTTGTAGTTTTTGGCTGGGGCCAGGTTTGAACCTGCCACCTCCAGTATATAGGGCTGGCCCCCTACTCCTTTGAGCCACAGGCGCTGCCCAACAGCATGCATTTTTAAAAAGTATATTTTAAACAGCACAGAAAGTAACTAATGGCAATTTCTCATGGAAATTAAATGGAAATTACTTTTTTGTCCCTGGATAAAGAGTTCAGAGCCAATCAAAAACCAATCAATATAAACTCTGATGCAAACCATAATTAAGGATGACAGATAGGTTTTCGTATGATGTTAAATAATGCATTTGTACGAATGGCAATCCCAAGTAACACTTAAAAAAACCAAACCACCAACATCTAAAGGATGTATGGTGGTGGCATTCTTGCCACTCACTGCAAATTTTTATATTAAAGTTATCAGCAACTGACTGTTAATACCTTATAGTGTTACAAATGCTGAGAGTGTGGGTCCTGTGATAATTTAAAAGTTATTTTATGTTTTAGGTACAGGTGATCATTTTAGCCAACTCTCGATACTCAGTGGCTGTATGTATTGGTTCATCTGGTTCTGAGATTTCCCTGTGGGATGGGTAGGAAGACTTCTGATGTGTCTCTTAGAATTCACAGGTCTCGTGGATATTTCTTACACATTGTCAAAAGGTCTGGAGTCAGTATCTGGAAGAACTGACATAAAGCATGAATATAGATGCTGTCCCCTTCAGACCAGGAGTTTATAGGAGAAGAGCCATGCAATCAAAGCTTGCAGTAGTTGGAGATAACACGTGCTATGGGAAGCTACCCTTTGTGAAGCAGACAGGACTGTCATGCTGTACACCTACAGAGGACACCACTTCCCCTGTGCTCCAACAACCATCACACAGGAAAGCAATTGTCCTCTTAGTATACAGTGTTGCAAATGAAGGTAAAACACCAGGGTATTCACTCTTTTTTTTTTTTTTTTTGAGGCTCTCTCAAAAAAAAAAAAAAAAAAAGACAGAGCCCCCTGGGTAAAGTGCTGTGGCATCACAGCTCACAACAACCTCCAACTCCTGGGCTCAAGCAAGTCTCCTGCCTCTGCCTCCCAAGTAGCTGAGACCACAGGCGCCCACCACAACACCCAGCTATTTTTTGGTTGCAGCTGTCATTATTGTTTGGTGGGCCCAGGCTGGATTCAAACCCACCACCTTAGGTGTATGTGGCTGGCACCTTAGCCACTTGAGCCACAGGCGCCAAGCCAGTGCATTCACTCTTTATAAAACTGTCAGGAAGATCAATTTGTCAAAGGGCTGAGAATTTGGAAGAAAGATATATATTTATTACATCTTTGAATCAGGTAGTTTATATTTAAATAGGAACCATGTACTATAAGTAAAACAACCTTTCTGGAGCTCTTGGCATGATTATTTAATGTTTTATACTTTTAATGTGCCATCTGATTAATACAATATGAATAAAAGTCACGGCACAAAGTTATAGCTGGTCTTGTTAAACACCACAAATTTGATGACTATAGTTTGCACTACTTCACTGTTTATTTTGAGTCACCAACTGTTTATTCTGTATTTCCCTGTTTGAAAATAATTTTTGAAAGGCTTTCCATGTCTGATGGAGGCATATACTGAGATAATTACTCGTAATATTCAGTCCACATCATATCTGCATGTCTGGCTTTGAATTTGCTCATGTGAATGACCTTTGGGTGGTGGGCTTGTTGTTTTCAGCAGGCATATAAGGAGATGGAAGACATTTGTGTATCAGACATGAAAAGGAAGGATGACTGTGCCCAAACCCAAACCACCTGGTTGGATTTACCTTGTGGGGAATGAGAATAAAAATGCCTGCTCCTCTATCTCATATAGAGAGTTAAGTGGGAGTGTCATCTGTTGAGTCCAGTTCTTTGCCATCAATCCTCAGGTTAAGATTGCTTTATTTTTTGGATTAGTTGTATTGTCAGAAAACTATGGTTAAAATCTGTGATTTAAATTGTGGACAGCCTTAGATATACTGCTGTGCTTTTTTGGGCTTAGTCAATATATCTGGAAAAACTTAGAAAACACTTAAACATCTAGGAACTTTAGCTCTGTTTTACTGTAGATGCAGAAATAACTTGACGTAATTAACTGGCTACCTGGGTTCTATTGTTTCACCCCAACTCTGATGCAGCTGATTAGTAAAACCAGCGTTCTGTGCCCTTGCATTTAGTTAATGCAAGAGCTTTACAAGGCAAGACTAATGTTTTCTTCCCCTTTTAGAGAGAAACAAACTGAGGTTCAGAATGAGCTCAAGGCTAAAAATTCAGTATTGTATCCCAGCATGTCGGATATAACTGATGATTTTTACCTTCCATGACACAGAGGAGGAAATTTCATTTCTGTAGGTGCACTTTTACCATTTATATAGTGAGAAACCAACAGTAAATTACTTATAGGGCTTCTTGCAAAAGTATGAAATCTTGATTCCATTAACTCCATACTTTTTTCATAGAATAGTTCAGTGTAATAAGTTCCTCTTGGGTCTCATCCTTATGTAAGATGTGTGCTTAATAAGTTACTAGGTATTTTATGAGAAATAATTGTCGAAGTAGCTTTGCATATTTGGTAAGTTTTCTCATGGGAAGAACCTGGGAACCAGAATTATCAAATATTTCTAATGTACTATAGACAGATGTACTATAGACATCTCCAGATGTAAAACCAAAAAGTCCTTTCAAAAATGCAAACAATAGAGACAGATTCATTAATTACAAGACTTTGAGTACATTTTGTTACAGAAATTATCAGGGCAAAATTTGATAGTTGGTTGCTGGAGTTGATTTGCAGTTAATTTTAAGAATCAGCTAAAATTTTATTTTTAAATGGTGCCTGTTGCATTTCTGGGACACACCCCAGGAAGATGAAAAACAGAGCCTTTTTTTTTTTTTAAGTCCATTAAGAACACCACAAGTGATAACTCCATTTTCCTGTGTTTTCTCCCAGCATGAGATGACTCAGCCAGAAATAGCATGATAATATCGCAGATGTTCCTTTGCTCGGATAGCTGGTTATTGCTTATGTCAATGATATTTTAATACAAACACACAACTGTTCACCCTGTTTTATGGCTGTCAGAATTTTGCTTCATATTTAACAAATGGAAGTTTATGAGCAGATGTATCATTGACTCAGATTTACTTTTCCCCCATTATGTTTCATGGAAAAGCTAAATGCTGAAGAGGTATTAGATACATCTGCACTGATAGACTGTGGGATTCAGGTCATTCCTCCAAGCTGTCATTGCCCACCAGCTCCATAGCCCTGTTAACATCATTGTTTTTTGTTGAGACCAAAAGATCAAAATTTCATTCTAGGATCCTAAGCAGAAGTTCTCTCCATTCTTTTCAATGACGTATGTTTAACCTCACTACTTTTTCCTAGAAATACTAAAACAATTTCCTAAACCATCATCATTGTCTGATGATTTTTTTCCCCTTTGATGGGGCTCAGTGCACTGGAGCAAGGCTTTGGAGCCAGGTATGCAAGGCTTTGAGTTTTAAGTCTCTATTGATTTGGCTCTGTGGCCTTGGTGGATTCACTTACATTTCGATCTGGTCCTTTTCTACCCTCCAGCCTTATCTTAAGCCACCATTTAATCTTACTTCAGTCACACTGACCTTTTAGCCTCTTTATTGACCTAAGTTGCAGGATCTGTCTTGGAGTGGGCCTAAAGCCTCAGAGTACAAGGGGGTTGATATACCTAGGAAACTCAACTTGAGTGGCACTTGCAAGGTGCTGGGGCTGTTAGCAGTTAAGTTGGAGGGGTCGGGTACAATGCAGGAGTATACGGCACACCTCCTGCATGAAGGGCTCAACTACAACGCAGACTTTACCTTACAGATGCAAACAATATAACCTTATCACATGTACCTTTATAATAACCTGAAATTAATGAACAATTTTAAAAAGGGAGACTGTCAAATAGATGACCTGCTATATAGTTCTTACTCTAATCACAGTATGATTAGCAGCTGGGAAACATGGGCCAATGTAAGCCAGAAAAAATTTACAGCTCTGATTGAATATTGAGGAATTTGGTTCCAAGCCAAAAATCCTGTGTGTGATCTTTCAGATCCAACCATAGGCAATTATATGCAAAGTTTAGCCTGACAGGCCTTATGGGAGAAGCTGCTCTCCCTGCACTGTAGGGGGTGCACAGGCAGCGAGTGCATTGCTGGTCCCTGGAGGGAGCTGCAGGCAAAGACTTGGGCCACACTGGGCCAGCCATGCTCTTGCTGTATCTTTATTCCCTGTGCCAGCAGGGAAGCCTATTCAGAAGCCTATTCTCTCCTCTCTTCTCTCTCCCCTGCCCCACTAAGCCCATGGCCCATAAGGAGGCAGGAGCATTTTGTTAGGGGTTCCTTGGTTGTGAGATGACTCCCCTCCATCTGCAACACATCCACCTGTCCCTGACTTGACCCTGTTCTGTGGGGAAATGGAACACAGGGGAGCCCCTCTTTTGCTCCTTCCTTGCAGGGTCCAAGTAAGTGTATAGGCTGGATTTTTCCTCTTAGTTTGACTCATTGACCTAACTGACTACCTTGACACCTGTTTCCTCAAAAGATGTGGCCTTGTGTGTCCTGGTCTATATCCTTTAATAACAAGATGAACAGCTAAAAAATTTACTGAGCCTAGCCACATGCTAGGCAGTGTTTTAAGTGCTTGCAAAAATTCATTTAATGAATTTAATGAAATTCTAAGGTAGGTATCACTTCTATCCTCATTCTGTAATTGAGATAACTGAGACAATAAGAGGTTAAATAACTTGCTTGATATTGTACACATAGTCAGTGGGAAAAGCAGGATTTGAACCAGGCACTGTTTAGCCTGCACAACTTCTCTTTTACTCTTAAAAGAACTTGTTTCCTCTTCTGTGACTTGGGACATAGTCTCATCCAGCATGTGACTGTATGGCTGTGAACTCAGAACTATACCATTTCCCTTCTTGGATCTTTTCTGACAAGAAAGCCACCAATTATTTGAACCAAATATTTGCCTTTGTATGTCCTGCAACCTTTATTCATCTGTCGAATTTTAGCTTGAAGATCATTTTCTCAGGGAGACTTTTTTTGACCCCTCTCTGCATGTAGCCTCATAACATCCTTTACCTCTTCTTTAAGCACCTGTCACCATTGCAATCAAATAATTATATGTTAGTTAGTCTTTCCCACTAATATCAGACTCTATGTAAGTAAAGATCCTGAATTTTCTGGTCATCATTGTGCCTCTCCTGAAGTGCAATACTCACCACTGAGCTTAATGCAAAAATCTAGTTCCATACATAAAACTTTCAGTGCATGAATTTCCTCATTCCTTACAGGGGTTTTTGTGAAGATGAGGTATAATACATCTGATAGCACATAGCATAAAGCTTCCCATATAGGAGTTGCTCAATAAATGATAGCTATGATTAGATATGGTAGCCATAATATTATTCTTCAGAATGTTTTCCTCCTTCCCTCACCACTTCCCAGGATGATTATGGGTTCCTGACCTTTTGATGTTGGCCATATGACATGATTTGGCAAGTAAAATGCAAATGAAAGTGATCTGTGTTACTCCTAAGTAGAAGGCTTGGAGTAATTCTTCAATGCTGCCTTGTCCCTCTGCCTTTGAGGCCAGCAAAGTCTCAGGTATGAGCTACTCCTTTAGAAAGGATGCACACATGAAGTGGCATGTAGCCCACCTTCAGTTGTATTGCCATAAAGTGATCCAGAAATATAATTTTATTATTGCAAGTCAATAAGATTTTGAGGATTTTATACAATAGTAAAAATTAGGCTAAGCTAACTGATGCCTTTGATCAATAGGTCATTGTATATAGTGATACTTTTGAAGGAGTGATTTAATGTATTTTTTCCTTGTTATTTGATCTTATTGTTGTAAGATCACAGGAGTCATTTTTTTTTAGGGTGCTTTTTTCAATCTCAAGTACTCTTAAAAAAAATCTTAGACATACACCTGCATATATGCATAAAATACCAAGAAGTCCCTGTTATCTGAACTCAAGCAGCTGGTACTTCAATCAATCAGCACACAACTCAGGCTCCCTACACCCCCCCTCAAAAGAGTTTAAACTTGGTGCACTATATTGTCAGTGAGCCAACACTTCGTGCATCACTCCTGAAGCTCCCATGTGCTTTCTGTAACAGTTTTAAGTGTTAATGTGAATTAAAAAAAATATGGTAGTGACATTGAAAAGTGTATTGACTGCCATTCAACTAAAATTGTGCTGTACATTGCATTTACAAAGTTGTTTTATAATATAGTAAAACTGTGTTACAGTAAGTGAAGTTTGTCTTTGTCTTAAATTGGCTTTAATTAGTGTATTTCATTATTCATATCAAGTCCATACAAAGTTCATGGTATGGTATGGTATGGTATGGAGTATAGAATTAGTTAAGCCTATTTTAATAGTAACTCTCAAGCAACTACAAACTACATTTATCCAGAATCTACCAATCTCCAAGGGTGCAAGATAATGGGGAGATTATTGTAAGAATAATAGCTAATATTTATCAAACACTAGTTATATGTTAAGGACTTTTATAAGTGCCTTGCAAGCATTAAAACTTTTAATCCTCAAAAACTTTGTAAGGTTGGTTCTACTATATTATTTTCACAGATGAGGAAAATGCATCACAGGACAGCTAAATTAATTGCTCAAGGCCACACAACAAGGAAGTGACAGAGCCAGAATTTGAGCCTACATATTTTGAGTTCAGAGACTACAGTTAAATTCAGGCTCTATTACATCATATATAAAGTTGCATAGAAGCGCAGACACAAGTAGAAACACAAACACCAATAAGGTGCTAAGAAGAGCATATATGTGAGTACAGATGACCTTGAACAACCCAGGCTTGAACTATGGGTCCACTTATACACAGATGTTTTCACTAAGTATAATGAAAAACTTTTTAGGTATTTTCAACAATTCAAAAAATCTTACATATGAACTGAGTAGGCTAGAAGTATCAAAAAAATTAACAAATAATACATCATGAATGCATTAAGTATGTGTAGATGCTAGTCTATTTTATCATTTATGACCAGAAAAGATACAAAAACCTATTATAAAAAGTCAAAAGGTATCAAAACTTACACACACACAGAGCATGTGGTACCATTCCCAGTCTGGAGAAATGTAAACAATTGTAAAGATGCAGTATTAAATCAAAACTGCATAAAATTAACTATTCCACACTGTATTAGTGTAATAATTTCCTAACCACTTCCTGTTGTTATTGCAGTGAGCTCAAGTGTTGTTGAGTATACACTTAAAATGCTATATGACCCTAATCATCTCCCTGTCAGCAGCTTGTCTTGCCAGTAAATTGTATATCATGGTAAAAAGTGATTTATTTCAGTTCCTGCATATTTTTCATCATGTTTGGTGCTATGCCATAAACCTTGAATAACACTCTGGGACCTGTACAAGGTGCTGCAAGTGATGCTGGAAGTACTTCCAAGAAGTAGGGAAAAGTCATGGCGTTATAAGAAAAAGCTGGATTGCTTGATATGGACCATAGATTGAGGTCTGCAGGTGCGATTGTCCACCATTCAGATGGATGATTTGTTTTGTGATGTAAACTCACAGTGTCAATAAATATCATACAGTACTGTCAATATATTTTCTTTTTCTTATGATTTTCTTTATAAAATTTTCCTTTTTAGAGCTTACTTTATAGTAATAATATAGTATAGGATACATATAAAATGTGTTAATCAACTGTTCTGTTATCAGTAAAGTTTCTGATCAACAATGGGATATAGGTAAAGTTTTTGGGAGTTAAAAGTTATACTCAGATTTGTGACTGTGCCTGGGGTCATGGATTTAGTATCATCCTGTAGAAAATGAAGAGATGGACTGCAGCGAGATGCTTCCCAGATCTCGAGTTGTGCCATTTAATTTGATTTTTGTTCTCTCTTAAGTGTGGTTTAGCCAAGAAAATGTTCAGGACTGCTGTTGGAATCTCCCATGTGCTGCCATACAAAAGAATGTGGATGGACCGATGGTTCAAATTCACAAATGCTTGGAAAGTGCACCTTTATGAGGGTTGTTGTTCTTAAAGGGATTAGCCAGCACTCCCCTACACTAACTGATTCCTAAAGACTTCACAGTGCCCACAGAAAATATCCCAGCAGCCACTCTGAAATTAGATAGATGGTCTAACTGTAAAGGTCAACGCCCTACTGAGATTTCGGAGTTCTGGATGTCAAGTCATTGAAAAATGTGTGTTTCTTTTTGATGAAAACATAAAAAATTAGTAGAAACACAGTTTGACTTAATTAGGAGGTGAGTAGAAAGTTGAGGAAAAGCCAGAATGTAAGGGTTGTTGTTGGAAGCAATGAATTTTGACTCATTTGGGCCTGGTTTCAAGCCCTACCCCTGCCTCTGAGTCTGCAGCATGTTGTTTACAATCCCCAAGGATACATATAAAACGTGTTAATCAACTGTTCTGTTCCTTATCTATAAATTAACAGTGATGAATTCCTAAATCATAAGGTTGTCATGAATCTTTACCAAGCATATGACAATAAAGTAATAAAGTATCTATTATTTATAATTAATTATTAATTAAGGAACAAATGTCTTAAAGGATAATTCCACATTGTAATATACTGGCTAGGTACTTATTAACTCCCATATTTCCCTAAGGACTTTCTCATGGATTGATAATATTATGCATAAAAACTGGCTTCCTTTTAAAAGATGTTAGTACACTTTGGCAAACAGGTAAAGCTTAGCATACTTTAACTATAATTCAACAGTTTCTAAGCAGGGCATAGATAAATGGATATCCCAAGGAAGAAACTGTTTTAGCATAACAACAAAAACAGGTAAAACAGAGGCAATAAAATAGAACAAAACAAATAGATTTTATAAATATAAAGTGAAAACCAAACCACTGTGGCAATTACAGCTTTCATGTGATTTATGTCTTTAATTTGTCTAAATCAGTGACCCATAGAGTATTGGCATAAAAATTTCAAATTCAGCAAAAACCTAAATCACTGTAAAGAAACACTGAATTTTTATTAGTTATCCTTCTTTCATTGACTTCTCCCAAACAAAATGAGTTCTTCCCTGAGTAAGGCAAAATGAAGTATTATATTTTACTAAGATATTATTGATCCGTGATTCTTGCTATCCAATGTCACAGTAACACCAACAGAACTTGCCTAGAAAATTGACAGTGCAGAATTACTATTCAAGGCCCCCCCTCCCCCACACACACATTTTGCTTCTTTTTAACAGTACGTATCAGTTATGATTATTTGATAGAAAGCAATGGAAATGGACTCTGGTTAATTTTGGTAAAAGACAAAACAAACAAACAAACAAAAACACCAAAAAATCTTCTGGAAAGGTAAGATATAGCTCAAAGAGTCAAGATGGACTTCAGAAAGGACAGAAATCAGATGACCAGTAATTTTAGATCACCTCATATGTGATAAAATAACTTAAATGGATTCCAGTCCAATCCATTCCAGTCCAATGGATTACTTACCTTAAAATTTAAATATTTGATGAAAATTGTCTAATTGGCCTTCAATGGCCAGATGAGGGCAAAGCATGTTGATACAGCATACATAACAAAGAGGATGTGTTCCCCACATTAGGGGTCCCCATCAACCACCAGAAGTGATCGAAAGTCTTTCAACTAAAATTTTTATTTTAGCCCTGTTAGATCCATGTAGGACTTCTAACCCATATAGCTGTAAGGTAATGTATTTGTGTTATTTTAAGTCACTGCATTTGTGGTGATTTGTTATGGCAACAATGGTATAGTTATGTCACAATTATTGCATGTGACATACTTGTATTTAAAAATGAAATAGATACTATATCTCAAAGTGAGGTAGTAAATCACCAAAGCAGTATGAACTGAGAGATGGCAAAGGTGGTCAGTCAGTTTTGAGACTCCACACTTCTGGCTTTCATAGGCAGTTAAGGTTGGAGGAAGATATGAAGAAAGTATTGGTGCAGTCCATCTTCTGTCATGGAGGAGGGGAAGGCTATATATTGCATCTGAGTCCAGCTGAATTTGTTGCAAGGAATACACTAACAGAGGTAGATGGATGCCTGTCCCTCTGGTTTAGGCCTGTGGTGGTAGAGCAAAGAGGAAGAGGCTGTAGAGACG
This sequence comes from Galago senegalensis, assembly GCA_963575145.1. NCBI lineage: Eukaryota > Metazoa > Chordata > Mammalia > Primates > Galagidae > Galago > Galago senegalensis. Next base: position 3,911 of record CAUYTI010081491.1, on the reverse strand, counting down.
CTCCTTGACTTACACTGGGGTTAAGTCTTGATAGGCCTATTCTAAGATGATGATACATAAAATGCATTTAATAGATCTAACCGACCAAACATCACAGCTGAGGCTAGCCTCCCTTAAATGTGCTCAGAACACTTAGGTTAACCTACAGTTGGACAAGATCATCAACCCAATGCCTATTTTATAATAAAGTGTTGAATATCTTGTGTGATTTATTGAATACTGTTCTGAAAGTGGAAAACAGAACAGTTGTATGGGTACTCAAAGCACCATTACACCATGAGAAGTTGAAAATTGTTAAGTTGAACAATTATAAGTTGGAAGCCATATATTCTAATCTCCCCTTTAAAGAAATATGATGGTCTCACAGAGGCAGTGTGAGAGACTCCTCCAAAAGAATTCCAAGTGGGGCCAAATGACTCAGGAGAGAGGAAGGTGGGATGTGGGACAAGGGCAATACAAGTGTCACCAGACCTGTGGTCAGAAGCCCTCCATGGGAGGGAGTCCTAGGAGCTCCCAACCTGAAGGAATTTGCCTGGTACTCCTGCCATCTTCTAGAGGGCTGATTACTACAAAACCACAGATTCTTCCTGGGTTAGAATCTCCCAGCTTCGGAATCTGAGCCTGTGCAGAAGCTATAGAAGGATGGGCAGAAGAAGAAGAGAGGAGACCACACCTCCTGTACCCAGTAAAGACTTGCCTGCTTGGAGTAGATCTGAACTGGGCAAAGAGAACAATTTAAAATTGAGAATTACAATATTTTTTTAGACTGGATTTTTCAGTTATTAAAATGAGACTGTTCTAATGACTTGAAAGGGACCCTAGAAGCTCTGAGACTTGTCCAACTTTTCCTGTGACAACAAGGAAGGATCAGCACAGCACAGGTTGGAAGAAACAGTGGGAGGAAGTGTATCAACTTTTTCCCTGAGCGTATCCTTTGGTGTCCGGCATTTCTCATATATAGCTGCTGAAACAACAGAGTGATTTGTAGAGCTAAGGAAACAGATTAAGAAGTAGAAAAACGAAGTAAGAAAATCAACATAGAAAATTAAATTACTGACATAGAGGGAAAACTATACATAATCATAGTGAATCCAGATGAGATTAAAACAGTAAGAATGCTAATAGATAAATAAGACCAAAACAGCCAACATAAGAATAAGTGGTCTCTTTGAGGTTTATATTCTCCCCCAAAGCAAAAAAAAAAAGAAACATTCCATTAAAGAATATTACACAAAAGAATTTCCCTGAAACAAGGAAAGAACTACAGCTACAGATCAACAGCATACACCGACTCAGGACCATATCCCACCCTTCAGGCTTCCAGGCAGAAAAAGAAAGTCATGTTTGTTGGGTAGGAAATCCAGCTGCTTTCAGACTTACATGGTGACCCCCAAAGCCAGAAAATAGAGAACAACATCTGCAGGGCTTTGAGGGGGAGAAAGCACCACCCAAGTCATATTACCCACCAAATTGCTTTTATTTCTCATGATCACAAAGACATTGTCAAAAAATGAATAAAATCAGGAAAGGTAGAGTCTGTAAGCCCCTCTTAGAAGGTGGGGTAGAGTGGTGATAACTTGAAATTTGAAGCCAGCCAATTGTGAGACCTATTAAATTAAGAATTCTGAAATAACAAAGCCAGGAATGATAAAGGGGATGGTGGGAGTGCTGATTGTATTTAAATACAAATACAATTATTATGTTGGGCAGAGGAAAGTAAATCTGTCCTGACCTCCATTTGTAGTACAAGGTTGTGAAAACCAAACTTTCATTTCCCAGCATCCCTCAGGTTAGAACCTGCCAACCAGATGCTCTGCTGGGGTGTCTAAACTTTTTTCTTCTCTGCTGCTCATGGGAAGAGTAAGAGTTGTCTTCAGCCACACATTATACACAAACACAAAGCTGATGAACAGAAAAAAAAAAAGGTATCCAACACCACAGATAAGCAAAACAGTCCTCTAGTAAACTGCATGTGGCCTGTAGGCCACAAGTTGGACACCTCTCAAGGTTTTGAAAGCAGAAGTATGCTGGCTCACTTTGTTTATTTCTGCTTTCTCTGTGACAGGCACCCAGGGCAAAGCCTCCAGTTTTTCTCTTGGTCTGCTCCAGTGAATAATCATGAATTGTGGAGACCAAGTAGGGAGAAGGGCATCCGATTTTCTTCCTGCCAACATGGATCTAAGAAACAGGGAGCAGTTCTGAAATCAATAGTTGTGATGGTGGCAGGTGTGATGGTGTTCTGGTACCTGTGTCCATCCCCAGAATGGACCATTCCACTGTGGCTTCTGAGTGGCACATTTTCCTGGCACTGGCAGAGGTAGTAGTTCTCATTTTGGACCCATTCTTTCATATTCTAAAGCAGTGTCAAATGACCTCAGTGTTTTTGATATTTGGGGTCAAGTAATTCTGGTATGGGGGCTATTCTGTACATTGTGGGATGTTGAGCATCTACCAGTCACATGCTTTAGCACCTGCCCCCTCACTTCCCAGCTGGGACAACCAGAAATCATCTTCAGACATTGCTACACCTCCCATAGGGGCCAATATTGCCTCCCATTGAGAACCACTGGTCACAAATTGGAGTCTGCTACAATGACCCTTCCAATTGTCTTGTTTGGTTTTGTGTTATGTGTAAGGTTTAAAAAAATAAAAAAAAAAGAGAACGTTTAAAAGAGTTGCGTAGAGCAAGAATTTGGAGCAAAGGGTGAAGATGAGGCTTCCATCCCTGGAAGCAAAGAGTTCTGCTGAGAGAGACTGAAGGACTTAGTGTCTGGGCTGGCTGCGTGAGCAGAGGCAGCACACTGCTGCTCCACATCTTCATCCTGGGAGTCATTGTGTAGCCTCTTGCATTCCCACTGATGTTGCACTACAGGTCTTGGGGTATTAGAAAAGCCTGTAGCAGAAATATATTCAAGGCAGAGAATTGATCTCATCTTTTTTGTCTAGTATATTACTTGATGATAATGGTGATGATGATGAGGAGAAACTAAGTCTTTCCTTAAATGTGGAGACATGTTGCAAGACCCTCAGTGCACATCTGAAGCAGTGAACAGTAAGTGAATAGCACTGAACCCTCTATAGACTCTGTTTTGTTGTACAAATACACACCTATGGTCAAGTTTAGTATATAAATTAGGCATATTATGAGATTAAAAACAAACATTGATGATAAAATAGAGCAATTATAGCAATATACTGTCATAATCAAAGTTACATGAATGTGGTCTCTCTCAAAGCATCTTGTTGCATTGTACTCACCTACTTTTGGACTGTAGTTGACTGCAGGTCATTGAACCTACAGAAAATGAAACCATGAATAAGGGCGGAGGCCTACTATTGGGTGAGTTTTACCCTAATAGGTATAATCCTCATCCTGCATTTTGATAAATTATAAAATGATGATTTCTTATCCTACTTCCCTCTACTTTTTACTTAATTTTGAGTGGATTTTTTCTAGCATCCATTTTTGAGTTATCCATTATATGTGTGTTTATTTAGAAAATGTGAAAAATAAAAATAATACAACAGAAATGACCTAGAATCCCACTGGCTACAGATATGTATTCTTTGCATTTTACTGCATTTTCTTTCAATGTTTTCCTTTACATGTCTCTACACATGTGCATGTATCTATTTATAATCATATGCTTTTAAAAACAGAGCTGCCATCCATGTGAGTGCACATATAGTTTCCATCCTGCTTATTCATGGGGATGGATTTCATGTAATTTTCTATATAACATTGTAATGGGAAAAATACAAATTTTCTTCCTGCTATTCTTTTTTTAATTAAATCATAGCTGTGTACATTAATGCAGCTGGTTTTATATAGAATTTGAAATATTTTCACCAAACTGGTTAACATAGTCTTCATGGCATTTTCTTAGTTATTGTGTTAAGACATTTATATT
>CAUYTI010081490.1:0-12333 GCA_963575145.1 Galago senegalensis | reverse complement strand
TTTATTTGGTATGCATTACGTGTTAATTGTCTCTTCAGTTAGTTTATTTTTATGTTATTAAAATACATAATCTATAAGCACCATGTGTTTTTTCATAACAGCAATGAATTATATACTTTTTCTTATATCTTTTTTTTTTTTTTTTTGAGACAGAGCCTCAAGCTGTCCCCCTAGGTAGAGTGCCATGGCATTACAGTTCACAGCAACCTCCAACTCCTGGGCTCAAGTGAGTCTCCTGCCTCAGCCTCCCAAGTAGCTGGGACCACAGGTGCCCACCACAACGCCCGGCCATTTTTTGGTTGCAGCCGTCATTGTTGTTTGGCGGGCCGGGCTGGGGATTCGAACCCGCCACCTTAGGTGTACGTGGCTGGCACATTAGCCGGTTGAGCTATAGGCAGCGAGCCTCTTATATCTTTTTTAAAAGAATATATATAACCATGCCACAGGAGCACAAATCATTGTTATTGTGGTCTCTCATTATTATTTAAAAACATGCAAATAGTGGGCAGTGCCTGTGGCTTAAAAGGGTAGGGTGCCGGCCCCATATACTGGGGGTGGCAGGTTCAAACCCAGCCCCAGCCAAAAACAACAACAAACAAACAAACACGCAAATAGTGTCATAAAAATACAGAGTAACAATGATTTTTTAGGAAATCTCAAGAATTCCTGGAAATTATGATTTGTTCTTGAATCCCAAAGATTGATACACCTTTTTGCCTGGTAAACACGTTCTTCAAATTCTAGCTCACTTGGCCCCTCCTCTTTAAAACTTTCTGTCTTTAGAAGAACAGAAACCAGTATTGATGGTTGCAAATGCCAGAAACCTAATGCAACTTAGTTTGAGCAAAGGGGGTACTTTAACTTGAAGTTGCTGGTTGTAGCTCCAAGCACAAGAGGGTCCAGAGGGTCAGAGAATGTCTTGGCCTTTCCGTCTGTCTCTCTCTCTCTTTATCTCCTGACACCCCAGCTTTTCCTCTGACTTAAGGTTAATTTCTCTCCACCTAACATTATCTCTTCAATCTCCCCAGCCAGAGAGAGAATGCTTTTCTAATAGGGTTGGAAAAAGTCCTGGGGAGCTTTCTCGTTGTCCCTGTGTGAGCCTCATTTTTATGCCTGAGCTGAGGACTATCGACAGGAAGACAGAATCCTCTGAGGGGCCACTCTTGGGTCACCTGCCTCTGGGATCAGGCCCACCTGATACCTTCGAAGGGTTCTCACAAGAGAGTTGGGCTCTGCTGTCTGCAGGAGAGATGATGTTGGGCACAAGGAGGTGATGGAGGTCTACCTCACCTTCCATTCTTCTCTCCTTCCTGGTCTGAATTCCCATAACTTTACTTTTTTCCTGTGTTATATTTTTCTTACTCTGGACTCTCATGGGGACATCCATCCGACCTCTGAAGGCTCTTCCAGGATCTGATCTTGTTCCACTGTCATTCCGGCACCTAGCACATGCCTAGAACACAGTAGGTGCTTAATAGCTAACACTTACTGGGATTTATCGTGTCAGGCACTGTTCAGAGTTCTCCACGAACTAGTTTAGTCTTCACAGCAATACTATGAGGTAGGTATTATTGTCCCCCATTTAAATATTCATTGACTAAGTTAATGAAAATAAGTTATAGTTTAAAGAAATTACCAGCTGAACCCCATCCTAGAGTTCAAGGGCTGTCTACCATAGCTGAAAGGACATCAGACTGTCAAAGGGAACTATTGTCTCGTGAGTATTTCCCTGAAGGTAGTGTGTCTGACCACATAACAAGGGTGGGATGACCTCCAACAAGAGGCTGGGCCAGCGCCAATGACTCAGGCCAGAGCAGAGGGCACAGCCACCAGGCACTCCCTGCCACCCCAGCTTCCCCATAACATCATAAAATGTCTGGGTTCTCCCTGAGGCCAGCAAACAAAGGAACAACTGCCTTCTGGAATAAGTAATCCTAATACTGGATGGGGGCCAAGACACACAGAAGGAATCCCTCTGGCAGATAAATTGTCGCATTGCAAAGCGAGAGGGACCTTAAAAATCATCCAAGACTGTGCTTTTGTTTTCAAGATGAGGAAACAGAGGCCTGTAAAGGTTAAAGAAATCGTCCAAGGTCGTGCAGCTAGTTAGTACAAAAAACTAGAAACTGGAAGTAGAACTCAGATGTGTCCTCTGAGGCGTCACACATGCTGAATCTTTACTCAAATGATTTACAGCCCCAACGTCAATATTTGAAAGCCCTGTTAACCTAAGCAGGTGGGCTCCACGTTTTATCTTTAGCTTCCTGTAAATACACTCTGGAGAAGCTTTGGTACAGGGCTGATCAGAGGTGGGAGCCTCAGCACAGACACATTTTCTGTTGCCTGGAACCTTCCACACTCAGAATGGGTGCTGGCACCCGGGGCCTGGACACAGTCCCATTGGAGAAGTCTGCTGTGTGTCCTCCAGAGCCATGAGCAAAATGCATCAATTTCATATTCTGGTCAACAACAGAACACTCTCTGTCCCCATCGGCTTCCCAACCATCCTCTTCTTATGGTGGCTGTTGTAGCCACCAGGGGTTTACCTAATCCCGCCACTCCTGGCTACCAGCCTGGCCTTTTCCAACCTGGTGACAATGTTTAGCACTATGATTAGAAAGTTTCGAACCAATTGATGCTGCCACTATCTACAATTTGGAGCTCGACCTGATGGGATTATCAGAATATCTGCTAAACTGGGCTGCTGTTCCTCTGGAATACAGAATCCAAAATACCTTGAGTACCCTTGATCTCTGCAGGAGCTGGCCCACCAAGACAGAATGGGTCCCAGCACCAAGAGCATGAATGGAGCGGCACATACATGTGTCTACATCTTAAGGAATAATGAATCAAGCCAATAAACTGTTCCATAAAATATGTTCTATCCTCTACTTTAACATATTTACCTTTGTTTTTGTTTGTTTGTTTGGGGGGGTTTTGGTAAGCAAGCCCCAGCCAGGTTTGAACCTGCCACCCCTGGTGCACAGGGCCAGTGCTCTAACCACTGAACTACAGGTACCCAGCCAAAAAATTTATCTTTGTAACAACATAATTTTAAAATATGCTTGAGGCTCTGGCTTTTATACGAGCACAAGTCAGATTACCAAAGACATCTGGCCAAATGTGAGAGCTCACACCTGCAATCTGAGCAGTGTGGAGGCTTAACAGGAGTTCAAGATCAGCCTGAGACACCTTGTCTCTACTAAAAATAGAAAAATTAGCCAGGACTTGTGGCAGGCTGTCAGCTACTCAGAAGCTGAAGCAGGAGGATCATTTGAAGCCAGGAGTTAGAGGTTGCTGTGAGCTAGGCTGAGGCCATGGTACTCTGCCTGGGCCACAGGGTAAGACTTTTGTCTCAAAAAAGAAAAAATCTGAATTCTATTATCATAGGACATAATGGTCTTCTGTGGATGAGTTGGCAATATCTAGATGATTAACAAAATAAAGAAATACATAATTCACATAGTAGCATATTAGTTATTTCAGAAAACCAAGTTTGCTTGTCTTCATTTTAGTAACATTGACAATAATAATTATTAGCAATAATAATTCCATTATTGTTATAAATATGTTCACATAATTTGTTTTCCATTTTAACAGTAATGCCAGGGTTGTCCAAGAGGTCATATGCTGATTTTGTGAGGACTTTTTTTTGTTTATCTGTAGTGTTAGATATCACAAAAGGTATGTATGGACTTTTTTTTGCTAATCAGCTTTTGTTAGTGTTTGTGTAATTACAGTGTGGCCCAAGACAACTAGTATTATTCTTCTAAGGTACTGCAGAAAAGAAAAAAGGTTGGACACCTCTGCTTAAATAATAAAAGCAATAGCATTCAAAGGACACAAAATTGTAATATTCTATGTTTTCACAAAAATGTAAAAAAATTAAAATGATATGTTTTCAAAGTTATTTTTCTCCTAAAATATTTAAATTTGGATCTAAGTTAAAGCCAAGTTACAACTAATGAATAAGAACATTTGAGATCAAAATTATTTAAATAAAGATGAAAACTTTTATTTATTTTATTGAAAATATAGTTAAGCTGGGCATGGTGGCTCACATCTATAATCCTAGCACTCTGGGAGGCTGAGGAGGATGGATTGCATGAGTTCACAGGTTCAAGATCAGCCTGAACCAGAGTGAGACCTTGTCTCTAAAAATAGCTGGGCCTTGTGGTGAGCACCTGTAGTCCCAGCTACTTGGGAGGCTGAGGCAAGAGAATCACTTAAACCCAGAGTTTGAAGTTGCTGTGAGCTGTGACGCCACTGCACTCTACCCAGGGCGACAAAGTAAGACTCTGTCTCCCAAAAAAACCCACAGAAAATGCAGTTAAATTTCATGACAGCTTTTTGTAAAAATATATTGACAACTTTCGTATTCTACTCTCAACTAGTTAACATAACATGAAAAATTAGTATCACTTCACACAAATTTCATCTAGATCCAGCATGCTGTTCATCCCCATCATTCTCGGATTGCATATTAGCAAATTAGCTTCCTCGCTCAGATTTCCCTGTGAGCTCATAATCAATACTCAGCATTTGGGACGCCCTTTCTAGGCACCCTCCTTACACATTTCTAAGCTGGGATCAAGCAAGGTGACCCTCATGCTGCCTTCCTGTCTCAGTGCCCATATAGTGACCAAGTATCCTTCCCTTGGTCTCTTTAAGGCCATGGTTTTTTTTTTTTAATTTTTGTACTTTTTGTTGATGAGCACTCTGGTTAGAATGGCCTCCAAGCCCAGCACAGCAGTGCTGTGTAGTGTTAGCGTGTGCAAGAGTCTGTGATGTGCTTTGTTAATGGTGCATGAGATAAGCTTCATTCAGGCATGTGTTATGGCGGTCACAAGTTTGCTGTTCATGAATCAACAATATAGCTCCTATAGCTCAATGGCTAAGGCGCCAGCCACACACACCAGAGCTGGCGGGTTCAAATCCAGCCCGGGCCCACCAAACAACAATGACAACTACAACCAAAAAATAGCTGGGTGTTGTGGCGGATGCCTGTAGTCCCAGCTACTCAGAAGGCTGAGACAAGAGAATTGCTTAAGCCCAGAAGTTGGAGGTTGCTGTGAGCTGTGATGCCATGGCACTCTACCCAGGGTGACAGCTTGAGGCTCTGTCTCAAAAAAAAAAAAGTGAATCAACAATATATTTTATGTTTATGTGTTTTGTTTTATGTCATTTTTAATTGACACATAAAGATCAGACCCATTTATGGGCACAATGTGAGTTTCAATACATATATGCATATTGGAATGTTCAAATCAAAGTAAATAGTAAATTCAGAATTTACTATTGACACATAAAGATCGGACCCATTTATGTGTTTCAATACATATATGCATATTGGAATGTTCAAATGCTCTGATTTGAACATTCCAATGTGCATATATGTATATGTATTGAAACTCACAATACATATATATTTCTGTGCCCATAAAGTCCTTATTCAGACTTCCATCATTTCTTTGTGGTGAGAACATTCAAAATCCTCTCTTCTAACTATTTTGAAATATATGATATAACAATATGTATTTTAAAAGGGGTCTAAACAGAAGCACACGAAAAACAAGGTCCTACATTGATTAGCGGGTGACATGTGAACTTAGTGCTGTATTTCTCCTAGGATCAATGATTCACTATTCACTGATTCAGTGTTCTTCGTGGTTTTATAAGAGCATAGCTACTTCAGATAATGAGGATTGGCAGTACATGTAAGTTTAAGAGTGAGGTTTAAGATTACCAAAGATCCCCGGCTGGCAGGTGCAACTGTGCCCCCAGTGAGGGCTCTGGAACCCCACATGGGAATCCATCTTGGTCACTTAGCAGCAAGACAGCCCTCACATTGGGGGAATCCCAGGATAGGCGGGAGGGAAGACACAGCCACCTGTGTGGCCAGGGGAAGTGCAATTAGTTTGAATCTGGAGGGAGGGACAGTAAGACACAGCCAGTTAGAGAGGATGAACCCACTAGCTATACTGTGATGGGAGCCACCATCTAGTGGGGGCACTGCAGCATCCAGCGAGCCAGAGATGAGCGTTTCAGGGAGCGGGGGTCAATAATGAGGGTGCAGTAGTGATACCGGCAGCAGTGGCCACACAGGTGGCTCCTGAAAGGGGGTCTTGACTCTGTCCTATCTGAGCCTGCTTCTCTAGCTCCCTGCTAGAACACGAGTTCCCAGATACCTCTGCAGGGAATCCCCTGCATTCACTCCTGTTTTAGATGCCTACTCCTTTCTCTGTGGCTTCCTTCCTCCTGTTTCTCTTCCCACGGTAATAAAGCTAGACATCATTAAAGATTAATCAGGCATGGCTTGATCAGGACTGTAGACCTATTTCCCAGGATTTTCTGGGCTCTGCCTTCCTGGGTGTGTCAGATACATCCTCAGCTTTCTGCATTGAGGCAGGTGGCTGCAGCTACTTCAGGAGAAAATCTACGTACCGCAGACTTTCAGTACTTTCGTAGGACAGAAGAAGAAAACTACTCTGCCCCCATATTTCTAGCGAGATTCCTGAGAGCTACCCTGACTAGGTCAATGAAATCACGTATCGTCCCTGATTGATGGTTTACCTGACATATGGAATTTTTTATGGGGTTTTTTGGCCAACCATGGTCCAGACTACAGCAGAAACTAGGAATATAAGCCTGTGGGGGGTGTGTGTGTGTGGCCTGCATCAAAATTTCTGCATTATTAGGAAGGATTATTAGGAAAGGAAAGGATGCTGGGTGGGGACCCAAGTAAAATAGAGAAGGTGGCACATTCATGGGAAAGCAAGCTGCTTGGTGTGACTGCACTGTAGGGAACAGGAGCATCATGGGAGGTGGACTAAAGGAGTAAGTAGATAATAGACCATTTGGTATAATTATTAGTTCCCATTGTTCCTCAGCCAGGCTTCCCACATACTTACCCATCAATGGGGATGGGAGCACCTGGTCCTCTGAGTGATTGGGTTTCTCACTTTGAATCAGTCATTTGGCACTTTGGTTTATACATCAGTCTATGTGAGCCTGGCTAATGTTATTTGGATCCTGAAAATATAGCACCCTCATAGTATGTGACCTCAGATTCTTGAGCTTGCATGACTGAACCCAACTCATGGCACATCTGCCAAGTTGACTGTGGCCCTGAAAAGCCTCCTGCTGCCTGCCCAGCCAGCTTCTCCCTAGTGACCCTCTGTTAGGCCACATCCCATTGCCTATCCTCCTCCTCTGGGTGTTCTCAATCTGATTTTGCAAGTGAAGAAACTGAGGCCGGGAGAGGTTAAAGGATCATCCTGGGGCACAGAACTAATAGGTTGGGGCTCTAGCAGTTGAACACACATTTGTCTGACCACAAAAGTAGCCCATTACTGCCATCCTACCTCTTCTGGTCTTTGCAACATCTAACAGGATAAACTGAGGCTCTAAAAGCCCTTTCTAATCAAAGCAATAGTCAAAACTATGTCCACACAAGGTATTGTGCTTAATCATACTAGGACAGAGATGAACACGTGTGCTCACCCCTTGTCTCTGCTTCATTGATTGAGTCTTTTGTCCCCTCACTCAGCCTCCTCGTGTCCTTCTGTCCTCCCTGTACCCAGTACAATAGGAGCACTATGAATCAGCAAGAAAGTGGCCTTTTCCAAAACCAAATAAGGGGCTGGACCCTAAAAACAGCAATAAACCCCACAAGGTTTTATTAATTTAAACAAAGGGTAAGCCATGGTGGGGAGGGTTTCTAGGGCCACAAACAAGAGCCTGTATGACTCCCAAAGGAAAAGAAAGAGAAAGGAGGGCTGCCCACCTCTGTTTATTGGGAAAAGTCATTCCTCCGGCCTAAACCACATCTCCTTAATAGGGAAGAAGAGTGCGGCCCTATCAGGGAGTTTTTATTCTTAGGGCCGGAAAAGAGCAAAAGATGTTTCTTTGGCCTGTAATATGTCAGCCTCGGACTTTTCACTTCCTTCTCCTCTCTTATCCCTCCACTCCGCACCCCCCCCACCCCCGAGTCCTGGTGTTTTTGGCCTTTTCCTTGCATGGAAATTTATTTCACATCTTGACACTGTTGAGATAATCCATAGCACCTCCTTAGGGCTGAGATGAACAGGAAGCTGCAAGAAACGCAATCAAAATTTCCACTGTCTGGGCAGCGGAGCTTCTGGAGCCTGAAATGGAGAAAGCTGGACCTTGCCTTGTGGGACCACGAAGTCTGAAAAGGACTCTGATGTCTGGGACAAGTTCACAAAGTCACAACAGAGGCGTGAAGCTGTCTTGCCCCTAGGCTTGGAGAAGGAGGCTCCTCGGGCCCTGGCTCTGCCAGAGGCAGGGAGATAAACAAAATGGCTTTCGGTCCTGACAGCCTTCAAGTTACGGAGGGGGCCATCGGTGGGTTTCATTCAGCAGTTGCCAATATTTTCTCCCCTAAAAGCTTCCTGGTGTTTTTTGTTGTTGATGGTTGCGTTTTGTTTGTTGTTGCTATTTGTTTTTAGACAGATGCTCACTCTGTTGCCCAGGCTAGAGTACTGTGGCATCACAGCTCACAGCAACCTCAAACGCCAGGTCTTGAACAATCTTCTTGCCTCAGCCTCCCAAGTAGCTGGGACTTCAGGCGCCCACCACAATGCTCGGCTAATTTTTCTCTTTTTAATTGAGACAGGATTCTCGCTCTTGCTCAGGCTGGTCTCCAACTCCTGAGCTCAAGCAACCCACCCACCTTATCTTCCCAGAATGCTAGGATTACAGGCCTGAGCCACAGTGCCCCGCCCTTGGTGTTGTTTTAAGTACACAAGAAAGGGCTCTTGTTACAGGTGGCTGTGACATGGATGAATGCCATTGATGAAGACCAGCTCTTCTCAGGCCAGCTTGCCTCTGTGTAGTCAGGGCTTGGCACGAGGCCCTTCCCAGGTGCCTAGACTGAGTCAGCCTCTTCCTCTGCCCTTATTTGTCCATAAGGGCCTAACCCAAAAGGATATGATGGGAGGGGGGGTATCTGCCTCACGCGTGGAACTTACGGGGCACTGGTATCCCTCCTGAAGTTAAGTTGAAAGGCAAATCTGTGCTTTTAGAAACTTTTCTAAAATTCTGCACATTTATTACCCACTGTGCGAATCTGAGCATCTTGTCTTAAATTTACTTTTCATTCAAACGTCAGAGGAGATGGCCCCGTGTGGACTTAGTGTTCGTGGTACACAGGCATGTTTGATTTCATCACTGTCAATGATTTTCCCTCCCTTCACCTTTCCAGATGGAGGGGTCCCTCTTCCCAAGGGCAAGTCTGGGCTCACCCGCATTCTTCCAAGTTGACATTCTTCCATGTAAGAGTAAACAGGTCAGAAAAAAAAGATTCCAGCCAAGCAGAGAAGCTGTTCTGTCTGGGAATAGAAATGAGCCTTCTCTGCTACCTGCTCAAAATAAATCATAAGCATATAGATGGTGGTAGATAAGCAAATCAACTCTCCCTGCCTTCCTGAGTGCGCAGCTAGACTACATTCTCCTGCCTCTGTTGCAGTTAATCTGTCACGTACTGAAGTTCTTGCCAATAGAATATGAGCAGAAGTGATATGCCCAGCTCTCACTAGGCATTATGAGAATGGGCATTCCTTCTCCGGGCTTTTGCTCTCTTTTGCCATCTACACAGTTGGAACTTGCAATTACCAGGCTTTGTTATGAAGATGACAATGTCACAGGCTTGGACAGAACCTGGGTCTCTGAATGACCAGGCAGAGCGGGGCCTCCTACCAGCCTAGAATGCTCACCTGAAGCTGTACGTTAGAAAGACCCACACATATTTCTCTTAGAGAGACTGGCGTGGTGGGACCTCTTGGTGACAGCAGTCTAGCCTCTACCCTAATGCTCAGAGAAAGCTCTGTCTCCCTGAGGATGGGGGAAGGCACAGGCACTGAACTACTGATGGCCACTGATTGGTAGATAATTTTGCTATTATTTTCAATGCAAAAAAATAAGCTGCCTAGCAGAAAAAATTACAAAGGATTTGAAAGTGCTTTGACACATATTCATTCATTCTGCAAACATTGCCCAAGCACGCTAGGTATAAAAGAGCAGTTATGCTGCCCGCCTCTCCTACCAAACATTCTCTGCCCTCCCTACACCCACCACATCCAGGGAAGCCACCTTCTCAGATCTTTTGGAAGCAGGATCCATAGAAATGGAATGTGAATTGCTGAATTGCTGGTCAAATGCTTTGGAGTGTGGGCAATAGATAGAGAACAGTGAGGACGGAGTGTTTGGGTCAAAAAAAATATTATATTTTCCATCTTTGGGTAGAATTTCATTCCTGCTCCTACAGGCTTGCAACTGTTTGCTTGCTTCCATTTATTCACCATTAGATTTCTTCCTGACACAGAAATTTCCCTCCTATCTGAGACTCTGCCTTCCACGGTGGCTGCTGTCAGCGATAACGGTTTAGAGGAGGCAGGGGCTAGATTTGGTCAGACGGCTTGGGATGTGCCCTGAACCTTAACAATTCCCAGTCAGGTCATTTAACTTCCAGTCTCCAGAATTCAGGTTTCTCACCTATGAAATGGGATCATCTTTTCTGTTCTGATTGTCTCACATAGTTGTTATAAAGTTGAGAAGAAATATGAAATATAATTACAGTAAGTTTTTCTGAGCCCCACCATTTACAGACCCACTTGAGGGCCTTAGACACCTCCAGAAGGAGAGTGGGATTGCCTGATGTGGTGACCCCAAATAAACCACTGCCCCCTCTATGAGATCCTGCCTCTACACTTTCAGATCAAATATTTCCTTTTACAGAGGCCTTGAGAAAGTGTATGAAAGGATAAACACATTATTTTATGGATGCATAATGAAATATACATTATTTCAGCCATAAAATGAAAGTACCATTAATACTTGCTTCAACGTGGATGAATCTTAAAGGCATTATGCTAAGTGAAAGAGCCAGGCATAAAAGGTCACATATTATTTGGTTCCATTTACATGAAATATTTAGAACAGGTAAATCCATAAGGACTTAGCATAGACTGGTGGCTGCCAAGGGCTGGGGGTGGTGGGGTTGGGAGAAGCTGCTGAATGGATGGAATTTTCCTTTGGAGTGCTGGAAATATTTTGGGACTAGATAGAGGTGAAGGTGCATAGCCTAGTGTAGTCCTAAATACACTGAATTATTTACCTTAAAAGTGGTTAATTTTATGTCACGTGAATTTCCCCTCGAAAATTTTTTAAAATCAAGGTAGTCGGTTACACGGTGTTTCTCATCCGAACCTCAGAAATGGCTGCCGGTGAACCTTGCGGTGAGTTATTCTCTGAACTGTCTGAGCAGATTCTCTTCCATTCTCTTCACTCATAATCCTCCAGCTTCAGCAGGTCCTCACCTAATGTTTTTCTCTCAATGTTACTTTGTTGTAATGTTGATGAGACAAAAAAAGGTCCCTCCCACCCCCCACACCCCCAAACCCCTTCTACAGCTGCTATGTGGAGTTTGCGTGTCCTTCCCATATCCGCGGGGGTTTCCTCTGGGTCCTCTGGGTTCCTCCCACATCCTTGTGCCCACTAAGATCCTCGGCATGTCTGCATGGTCCCAGTGTGACCGAGTCGGGGTGCGAGTGAGTGTGCCCTGTCACGGGACGGCGTCCTATCCGGCACTTATTCCTGCTGTGTGCCCTGAGATTTGGGGAGAGGCTCCTGCCACCCACACGAATGAATGAATACCAATCATTGTCAAATAAAAATGCATCAAGTACATGACCTTCCTACACATGCACAGCAATAAAGAACTATGCTCAGTGAGCCATTGTTATTGGTTATTGTTTGTTTCTAAACTGGGCGGTGGCAGGACGTGCTCCTTACAATTCTCCCTTTGTAACAATCACTAATTCTTTGTTTTAACCCACCGCCACTATTGCTGTTGTCAATAACTGAATTCACCAGAAATTGGGCCAATAGTTATCTGACTTGTTTTTATTAATCTTTTCTAAATGTATGTGTAACTCACACTTATGTCAATGTTCAGTCCCATAACTGCGGTCATGTTTTTGTGGCCAGAACTATGCCATAGGAATTTAACTCTTGTTTACAACTCTTGTTTCAGGCCTATGGTCAAATTGTTTTCATCGTACGTGTTACTAGTTTCACTGAAACACAGTTTCCCTGAAACACAGTTTCCAAGAACACATCTGTGACATTAAGCGAGGACTTAGTGTACCTTACTAAATGCTCTGTCGTTTCTTTTTTTTTTTTTTTTGAGACAGAGCCTCAAGCTATCCCCCTGGGTAGAGTGCTGTGGCATTACAGCTCACAGCAACCTCCAACTCCTGGGCTCAAGCGAGTCTCTTGCCTCCGCCTCCCAAGTAGCTGGGACCACAGGTG
>CAUYTI010081488.1:0-25768 GCA_963575145.1 Galago senegalensis | reverse complement strand
CCTATAGCTCAACTGGCTAAGGCACCAGCCACGTACACCTAAGGTGGCGGGTTCGAATCCCCAGCCTGGACCCGCCAAACAACAATGACGGCTGCAACCAAAAAATAGCCGGGCGTTGTGGCAGGCGTCTGTGTTCCCAGCGACTTGGGAGGCAGAGGCAGGAGACTGGCTAGAGCCCAGGTGTTGGAGGTTGCTGTGAGCTGTAATGCCATGGCACTCTACACAGGGGGACAGCTTGAGGCTCTGACTCAAAAAAAAAAAAATACACAGGTGATACACTCTACTCCTTTTGTTGCACTTTTTCCAATCTGGGCCAATATTCCCTTGCCTCAGTCAGATCAATACCAGGGATCAGAAATCTCTGGATGACCTCTACCCATGAGATCAACTGGCAGTCTCCTGAAGAAACAACTACAAACAAACTTGTCCTGAATCATTGTTCTTTCCTCACCCCAGGAACCAGAATAAATCTCCTCCTTTATGTAGTCTTGTATTATTTCTGATTATTGACTTTTCCTGGCTCTTGAAAACTATACCCAACAATTTTCTTTCTTTCTTTCTTTCTTTCTTTCTTTCTTTCTTTCTTTCTTTCTTTCTTTCTTTCTTTCTTTCTTTCTTTCTTCCTTCCTTCCTTCCTTCCTTCCTTCCTTCCTTCCTTTCTTTCTTTCTTTCTTTCTTTCTTTCTTTCTTTCTTTCTTTCTTTCTTTCTGTATTTCTTTCTTTCTTTCTTTCTTTCCTCCCTCTCTCTCTCTCTCCCCTTTATTCTCAATATCTTTCTTTCATCATTTTTCATGGGAACAACTCTCACTCTATTCCCCAGGCTACATTGTGCAAGATGTCAGCCTTGTAAACAATAACATCCAAATGTTCAGTGGAAGTTATCCTCCTTTCCCAGCCACTAGAGGACCTGGAAATATAAATAATGTATACAAGACTTGACTACATTTTGTACTTGAGTACAAACCCGGTGAGAGATCAGGAGTTGTCATGACATGAGATTGTCTTTCTGTTGCTCTTGTTCTCTGAAGACATGCGATTGTTGTTCTTTTGCTCCTCGTTGCGTGTAAAACAGGAGATCAGGGAATCTGTCCAATTTTACTGCCCAAAGCATCAAAATATTATAATCATGCATGGAATAAGTCATTGATCTATACTTAAGATTTGCTTTTATTAGGGATTTGAGATTGTCCAATCCTCAGGCCTCATTGACACATAGGGAGTATCTCAGGACCGGTTTACATATCCTTGGTTGAAGATCACCATAACTATGCATGGATTTTTTTAATCCTTTTCAGGTTTCATTAGTTATTGTGTATTATATGTGTGATCCAACATTACTCTTAAATGTGCATTTGGCCAAGAAGGCAAAGTATAGACACACCTAGCACGGAATTCAGGATTGAATACTAATGAACTGATATTTCCTATGATTATGATAAATAACTACAGGTATAAAGTACACTATCGGACACAATGCCTCAGCAGACTCAAGAGGGGAAGCTTCACTGACACACCTACCATCAAATATAAGCCTATTCTGAAGAAAAAAAATCAAACATCATGAAAGCTAGAACTGGGAATTTTGTGACATACAGTTTACATCTGTCAACTCACTGTTTTATCATTGGGCTCTATTTCTTATTCCATAACATACCCTAGCAGCAGTAGGTAAAAACCACACTCTCCCATTTGATTACAAAACGGTGACTTGAAAAGGAAAGAATGGATAGTTGAATCCTTGGCCATGGTTACACAATAAAATGTAGGAAGCACAATTTGAGTGTGGAGAAAAGAACCCTGCTCTTCATAAACCAACAAAAATCTCTGAAAGTAACTACACATGCTTTAAAGGAATAAGATTAAGCTTAAAGATGGTAATCCAGGAATGGTGCCTATAGCTCAACCGGCTAAGGTGCCAGCCATGTACACCTAAGGTGGTGGGTTCGAATCCCCAGCCCGGGCCTGCCAAACAACAATGATGGCTGCAACCAAAAAATAGCCGGGCATTGTGGCAGGCGTCTGTGGTCCCAGCTACTTGGGAGGCAGAGGCAGGAGACTGGCTAGAGCCCAGGAGTTGGAGGTTACTGTGAGCTGTAATGCCACAGCACTCTACCCAAGGGGATAGCTTGAGGCTCTGTCTAAAAAAAAAAAAAAAAAGATGGTAATCCAGCGCAACACCCATTGTGATGTCATCCATGGTGTCCATGCAGTGACTTTGCTCTGGATTGTCATGTGATCCAGGCTTCTGGCCAAAGATACTCTCTAGAATTTTCTGCTCACTTCAGCTGGTGTCCTACAAATGTTTGATGCTGGACATTCTTAGCCCTCCATTCACAAAAAAAATAATGATCTCCCATTTGTGCCTTATGGATTATATTAAAGACTGAAATTCCAGTCATTAGGCCTACATAACTTTTGAGATTTTGTAGAGCAGTGAGAATCAAGCTAGATTCCAGATGGTAAAACTGCATAGAAACAGTTTAGAAAAATTACTTTTGTTCTATTTTTTTATTTAATTTTTTTGAGACAGAGTTTCACTTTGTCACTCTCAGTAGAGTTGTGTGCCACCAGAGTTAACAAAACATTCATATCCTTGGATCAAGTGATTCTTTTGCATCAGACTCCCCAGTTCCTTGACCTAAAAGCATGTGCCTCAATGCCCAGTTATTTATTTATTTTTGAAGATTGGCTGGGACCATTTTCTTTTTTTAAATTAAATCATAGCTATGTACATTAATACTCTCATGGGTACAGAGTGCTGTTTATATATAGCATTTGAAATACTTTCATCAACCTGGTTAACATTGCCTTCATGTCATTTTCTTAGTTATTGTGTTAAGACATTTAAATTCTACATTTAGAGAGATTCCCATGTACCCTTCTAGGGTGAACCATAGGTATGATCCCACCAATCATTCTTTCCCCTATCCTTCCCCCTCCCCTCACTTCTCTCTTTCCTTTCTCCATGTTCTTGGGCTAAAATTAGTTTATTGTTTTCCTATGAAAGCTATAAATTATTTTCATAGTAGGGCTGAGTACATTGGATACTTTTTCTTCCATTTTTGAGATACTTTGCTAAGAAGAATATTTTCCAGCTCCATCCATGTATACATGAAAGAGGTAACAGAATAAAAGAAAAAGGGAATTAAAATTTCAAATTATTCAAAAGCTATCTCAATAATTCAGCTATTTCAAAGATAAGATGACCAAAGATTATGATACATTGAAGCAAGAGTTTTCAGCCCTCAAAGATCTGAAAAATATGGCAGAATTCCTTAGTAACAGAATGGAGCAAGAAGAAAGGATCTCTGACCCTGAAGAGAAAGCTTTTGAATGCACCCAAGCACTCAAAGATGAAAAGAAATGGAGAACAAAAATTGAACCATTTTCAAACTCAGCTCTATCAGGGTGAGCCACTATATAAAACATTGAAGATGTCATGTCTTTTAAACTAGATTTTGTGGCCAATGATTCTACTTCATGCCTCTTTTCATGGCAATTTGGAAGGCCTACTCAGTTTGATTATCTGAGTTTCTGAATTGGAGACCAACCTCAGCACTAGTGAGATAACTATCTCTGAAGAATAAATAATGGCCAGATTCTATGAGGGGTCTTGGCCTGCCAGCTGAGGGAATGGGTTCACTTGATGATAGCCTATGGAAATATCATACCAATGTATTCTACCAAACATGACAAAAACAGGGTTTGTCTCAATAAATAAATGAAGAAAAACATTTAAATTTTCTTCTCATTTTTATTTTTATTTTCATAGAGAGTTACTTCTCATTTTTATTTTTATTTTCATAGAGACTGCGAATTGCTTTATCACACTAAGGAAAGTTCTGTGGTGTCTACAGATCACAGCAACTTTCAACTCCTGGGCTTAGGTAATTTTCTTCTCTCAGACTCCGAAGTAGATGGAACTACATGTGCTTGCTGCAAAGCCTCGTCATTATTTTTATTATTTTTATTTTCTCCATAAATATAGTGTTGAAAATTTTACCCTTTATTAAATATCAACTGGAGAAATTATTTGTGAATAGCAAATTTTTTTTCCTATAACCCTTATTAGTCAATACTTCTGATTTCATACAACTCTGCCCCTTTGGTGTCTCAGATTCTTGCAATCACTGTAAACTGCCAAAGCAGTGAATGCTTGACTCATGTCATGTTTCTTTTATGGACACTAAAATATTCAAGTTATACACTCAACCCCTTCTCTTGCACTTTGCAATCTGGGTCAATATTTTCTTGCCCCAGTCATTCCTGTTATAGGCCAGGGACAAAACATCTCTGGATAATGCCTACCAATTAGATCAACTGGCCGTCTTCTAACGAATCACGAGAAAATGAACTTGTTCTGAATCTTTGTACCCTCCTCCCTTAGGGACCACAATAAATCTCCTCCTTTATGTAGTCCTATATTTCATATGCCTACTGACTTTTCCTCTTAATTCCACTCTTGGAAAATGTACCTAGGAAAATTGCTTTCTCTCTCTCTCTCTCTCTCACCTTCCTTCCTTCCTTCCTTCCTTCCTTCCTTCCTTCCTTCCTTTCTCCCTTCCTTCCTTCCTTCTTTGTTTCTCCCTTTCTTTCTCTTTTCCATTATTTCTGTTTCCTTCTTTATTTCTATCTTTAATTCATTAGTTGTCATGAGACTGACTCTCCCTGTGTTCCCCAAGCTAGATTAGGTTGCCCATGAACACAGCATTGCACACAGTCACATCCAACACTTCCATTCAAAACATCCTCCTGCCTCAGCTTTTGGAGTAGCTGGAACTATAGGTAAGAGATACAACACTTGAATACCTTATGTATTTGAGTAGAATCCTAGTAGGGGATCAGGCCTGAGGTTGTCTTCATGTTGCTCAGCCTTGTCTCTAACATGGGAGATCAGGGTATCTGCCCAATTTGGCTTCCCAGAGCATCAAAATATTGTAGTCATGTGGGGGATATGTCATTGACCTCTACTTAAGAAATGAACTGTTTGGGGACTTTGAGGATTGTCCAATCCTCCAGACTTAGTGACACATGAACAGTATGTCAAGACTGTTTTACATATCCGTGATGAGAGACCATCACAACTATACATAAATTTATTTTATTCTTATGAGATTTTATTAGTCATTGTGTACTATACATGTGCCCCAATGTACCTCTATAACATTCACTGTGGTCAAGAAGCTAAATCTTTACGTATACATCACATGGAATTCAAGATTCACAGAAATGTTAAGATAGGTTGATATTTCTCATGATCATAATAAATAATTACATGTATATAGTAAACTATTGGACACAGTACCTCACAAGATTTTGAGAGGGAACCTTTAGTGAGACACCTGCTATTCATAACATGCCTATTCTAGAGAAAAAATCAAACATTATGAAAAGTAGAGCTGGTTATTGTGTGATGTACCTTTTAAGTCCATCAAATCACTGTCTGATAATTGGGCTCTATTTCTTGTTCTATAACATCCTAGGGCACCACTACATATAAACCACACTCTTCTATTTGTTTATTTGTTTACTAATCTGTGACTTGAAAAAGAAAAGATGAGTTGTTGAATCCCTTGGTCATGTTTACAAAACAAAGTTTAGGAATCAGGAGTTGAGTGTGGAGAAAAGACTTCACTATTTGTAACAACTAGAACCCAACAAAAAACCCCAACAGCAACTATACATGCTTAGCAGAAATAAGAATAAGCTTAAGTAGGGCAACACCTATTGTGATGCCATTCATGTTGACCATGTATTCACTTCATCCTGGAATATTGAGGGACCCAGGCTTCTGGTCAAAGATACTCCCTGGACTTTACTGCTCAGTCAGCTTCTTTCCTGCAAGTGTTTGATTTAGGGCATTTCTGAGCCCTCAGAGACAGAGAGAGAAGTGATCTCCCATTTGTGATTTAGTGATTAGATTAATGGCTGAGATATCAGCAACTACCTGACACAAAACTTCAGTGTTTGTTCAGCATTGAGATTCATGCTGTGTTCCAGGTGGTAAAATTTTATATGGACAATTTAGTTAGATGATGGTTGTATTTTGTTTGTTTGTTTGTTTGTTTGTATGTTTGAGACAGAGTTTCACTTTCTCAGTAAACTGCTGTGCCATCAAAGCTCACGGAAATATCCATATTCTGGGCTCAGGCAATTCTTTGCCTTAGCCTTCCCAGTGGCTTGAAATACAGGGGCCTACCTCAATACCCTGCTATTTTTTGTTGAAGATTGGATGGGAATAATTTTGAACTCACCACCCCCAGTTTGAGCCAACATATGAGACATTGAACTTGGGATATCATTTAAAGTATGCTTCGTGGCCAGGGTTGTACTTCATGCATTTCATCTTGGCAATTTGGGAAGCCCTGTCAGTTGGATTATCTGAGCTTCTGAATTGTAGATCAGCATCAGCACAAGTGAGATACCCATCTCTGAACAATAAAAAACAGTCGGATGTTATGCAGGCTCCTGTTATGCCAACTGAGGGAATACATTTGCTTGGTGAGAACACTTGAAGTTTGCTGTGAGACATGAGACCAGAGTACTCTATAAAAGGCAATACAAAATACTCTATCTCGATAAATAAATTCAGAAAACCATTTGTTTTCGAGGTACTCCTCACTTTTGCTTTTTTTTTTATACAGAGAGAATATTAATTTCTCACACTCCATACAGTTCTGTGGCATTGACAAATCACAGCAACCTCTAACTTCTTGGCTTTATTCTCTCAGATTCAGAAGTAGCTGGGACTACAGGTGCATGTCACAATGCCTGGCTATAATTTTTATATTCATAATGGATCTAGTGTTCAAAAATTCTTCCTAGGTTAGAGTTCAACTGGAGAAATTATTCTCCCATAGGTAATATTTTTCCTACAACTCCTATTAGTCAAGGCTTCATGTTTTACACAAATCTATACCTTTGGTATCTTAGATTCTTGTAGTCACTCTAAAATGCCCAAACAGTGAATTCGTGACTCAAGTCAGGTATTTTAATGGACCTGAAAATATCTAGATTATACTCACTAACCCTTCTGTGTCACTTTTCAATCTGAGCCAATATTCCCTTTTGCACAGCAGTCCAAAATCCATGAATCAGACATCTCTGGAAAACCCCTCCCCATCATGTCTACTGGCGCTCTTCTAAGGAACCAACCACAAATGAGCTTGTCCTGACTCATTGTTCCCTCCTCCTCCTCCTACAGTAAATTTCCTCCTTAATGTCATCCTGTATTCCATATGCCTACTGATGTTTCCTCATAATAACACTCTGGAAACTATATCTAACAACATTTTATTTCTTTCTTTTTCATGAGACCTAGTCTCACTCTCATACCTAGCTGAGATTAGCCATGACCTCAGCCTTGTACACAATGGCATCCAACTCTTCACATCAAGTGATTCTCTTGAAGTGAATCGCAGAATCTTGTGTAGCTGGAAGTCTGACGAGGGGATACAACACTTGACTACCCCTACCATTTGAGTATAAACTCAGTGGAAGATCAGGACTGAGGTTGTCTTTCTGTTGTTCAGACTTATATCTAACACAGGGGCTCAGGGGATCTGCCCAATTTTCATGTACATAGTATGGAAATATTCTAGTCATGTCTGGGATAAGTCATTGAGCTCTACTTAAGAAATGAGCTGACAGAGGAATTTGTAGATTGTCCAATTCTCAGGCCTCAGTGACACATAGGGAGTATGTCAGGACTGTTTTACATATCTATGATAGAAGATCACCACAACTATACATCGATCTATTTTATGCTTATTTTGTTTCATTAGTCATTGTGTATTATATATGTGATACTACATACCTCAACGATATGTATTATGGACAAGAAGGAAATGATTATACAAACCTAGCATGGAATTCAAGATTCATTGAAATTTCAAATAGGCTGACAATTCTCATGTTTGTCATAAATAACTGCAGGTATGGAATACACTACTGGACACAGAGCCTCACCAGATTTTGAGAGGGAAGGTTCAGTGAGACACTTACTGTTCTTTTTTTTTTTTTTTTTTGTGAAGGAGCCTCAGTAGAGTGTCATGGCATCACACTCACAGCAACCTCCAACTTCTGGGCTCAAACGAGACTCCTGCCTCCGCCTCCCAGGCACCCACCACAATGCCTGGCCATTTTTTGGTTGCAGCCATCACTGTTGTTTGGCGGGCCCAGGATGGGGATTTGAATCTGCCACCTTGGGTGTATGTGGCTCGCACCTTATCTGCTTGAGCCACAGGCGCCAAGCCAAGAGACACTTACTGTTCCAAACAAGCCTATTCTAGAGGGAAATAAAACATCATGAAAAGAAGAGCTGGTTATTGTGTTATGCATAATTTAGGTCTATCAAATCATTGTCCAATCTAGGTAAAAACCACACTCTTCCATTTGATTACCTATCCATAACATGAAAAGGAATGAATGGATTGTTGAATTCCTTGGCCATTGTTACAAAAGAAAATTTAGGAAGCAGTAATTGTTGGGACACACTACCTCACCAGATTCCAAGAGGGAACCTTCAGTGAGACACTTACCCTCAAAAACAAGCCTATTCTAGAGAAATAAATAAAACAAAGGGTGGAGGCAAGATGTTAGACTAGAGCCAGCTTTCCACAGAATCACCTATCCAGAAGGAGAGTTCAAAGACAGGAGGTTGGCAACTAAGCAGATGATATGGAGCTAATCCCAGATAGAAGGGTGAAGAATCAACCCTGCTGAAGAAAGCAAGCTGGAACCCCAAGGATACAAAGAAAAGATACAAAATACATTACCAAGTAGTTAGGTGTGCCCTCCCCTATGAGAATTCCTTGCAGTATACTCCATACAAACAAGCCAGCAGAGTTGAAATGTCTTCCCTTTCTATCCCAAAGGAAAAACCCTCTACAAACTGGACCTTCTACATCCACTAGGGTGCCATGGCACTTTCCTGCTAGGCATAAAACTGGACAAAAATGTATATATTCTCTACTTAAAATTTCCAGCACTTCCCTCCACTCTCAAACTTAAGTCTAGAAGTCTGTCCACCAAGGAGTGCAGAGTCTTGGGCATTTTCTTGAGAAGTGTGTAGAGGGCGAGGACTATCGCTGGTCAGTGCTGATTCAGTGCTTTGAATAGGATAGGGCAGTCAAATGAGATGAAAACATACAGTATCAGCAGTTCCCCAAGTCAGGAGCTGCAGCTGCAGAAGTGGAAACAATAGAACTCATACCCCAGTGGCTTTTCTGGAAAACCAGAGGAAGCCAGCCATCTCACATGCCAGCCACTGGCAGAATAGATCTGGGATGGAAGCGCTGGCTCTGTGACTAAAGGATAGGGGCCTGGGCATACCATGGAGACTAGAATGTGCATGCAGAGCCCACAGACTCCAAGAGCAGGGCTGAGTCAGAAGACTACTTTACTGAGCCTCAGATGCACCCAGCCTTCACTGAATTATAGCTGAGACAAAGGCTGACAGAGGCAAGCATGGACAACTGAGTGTGAGCTCTTACCGCGCCCACCGACAACACAAACTGTAGCTTAGACTGGATCTGATCAGGAGAACATTATAGCTGGTTCAGAAACAAATTCTTGGAATTTGCTCTGCACTGTCCTGCCAGCAACATTAATCAGGGGTGTGTCTGGAAAAGAATAAACTGTGCCAGCTTCCATTAAGCATCGAGGTTGTCAGGCATCAACTCCCCCTGATGGATACTGTCAGAGAGCAGTGGCCTGGCTCAGGAAACATAGATCTCCCTGTGACTCTGGTGGTCAGTAACTTGTAGGGCATCTGTTAATTGGAGGAAAATAGGTCAAAGGCCTGTGGGGTTACCTGTGACTGGGTGTGACAGGGGTGAAAAGTGGGGAAGGAGGCATAAAACTTCCCAGTTGAATTTATTTGGTGGGTGGGTTCTTCTGATCTGCCAAAGCACCGGAGTGAGTCATACTTGTCTGCCAGTGGACACTTCCTATCTAGTTGCCAAAGGCTTTTTGAAATATCCTCTAACAAGGGTACAAGTGAACTTTTCTAGAATTAGAATATTAAAGTTTTGACACAATGGCTAAGCAAATGACATGAAATCTATATTAACCAGCTTGATGAAAGTATTTCAAATTGTATATGAAAACATTACACTGTACCCCATGTTTGCATTAATGTATACAGTTATAATTTAATAATAAAAGGAATAGCCAACCTGAGACCAGTACTGACTGGAATAATTGATTTGGACCTCCTGAATGGGCCAATCACCTGAGAACTATCCAAAGTGTTACCCAGGGGGTGTGGCTGTGAGAATGTTTGATTTTTCTTTTAAAATTGTTGTCTGTGGGGGATAGGGTGACTTAATTTGTGGTATTTCTCACAGAGACTTAAACTCAGAGTCACTGATTCACTAGAGTAGTACAGAGACCAGCTAAATAAAGACAGAGCCACTTAGCCACACCACACCAAGCAGGCCCCCAGTTTCTCAGGTTATAGCAATGTACGGGTCCCAGCTTTGGGGCAAAGAACTAGTTAATCACCTCTCCTAGAGCACTCAACCCAGCTTATATTTATCTGCTCATCTACCCAAATGGTGTAAACTAATCATGGTGTGGATGGAATCAGTGTGAAAACTCCTGTACTATGCATAACATGAGTAGATCAACCACTCAAAGGAAAGATATGTCAGAAGCAACTATAAATCCCATTCAAAAGCAGATGGCTGAGATGTCATAAATTTAATTCAGAATTTAGATTACAAATAAAAATAATAGAATAGAGGCAAATTTGGAATTAGAAATTCAGAGAGCATGTCAAAAGTTATCTCAGGAATTCAGTGCATTCAACGACAAAATCACCAGTTTTTGACACACTGAGACATGAATTTGCAACCCCAAAGATATGAGTATAATTCCTCAGTATCAGAATGGAGCAAGGGGAAGAAAGGATTACTGACATTGAAGTCAAAGCTTTTCAATTCTCTCAAGCACTCAAAAAGGAAGAGAAATGGCAAAGAAAAATGTATCATTCTCTCTGAGAACACAGATAATTCCTAGAAATCTAATCTTTGCCTTATAGAAATCTCTGAAGGTTCTGAAGTTGCTTCAAAATGTGCAGAAGTTTTTCTTCATGAAATTATAAAAGAGAACTTGCCAGACATGCCAAGACATTCTGAAATTCACATAGCAGACAGTTTCAGACCCCCAGCACGACTAAACCCATATAAGACATACTTAAGGCACATTATATTTAACTTCATTAAAGAGTTGGTATCATAAAAAATAATGAAAGAGAGAAAGAAAAAAAGGAAGGAAGAAAGGAAGGAAGGAAGGAAAGAAAGGAAAGGAGAAAGGGAAGGGAAAAAAAGGGAAAGGAAAGGAAAGGAAAGGAAAATAAAGGAAAGGAAATAAGGAGCGAAATTATGAAGAAATGTCAGTAGGCAGATAGAATAAAGGACTAAATAAAGGAAGAGATGTACTGTGGTACTGGAAGGGAGAACAATGAATCGAGACAAGTTCACTTCCACATGGTTCCTTAGCAGACTGCCAGTTGATCTGATGGGTAGTGGTCATCCAGAGATGTCTGGTCCCTGGTTTTGGGCTGATTGGGGCAAGGGAATATTGGCCCAGATTGATTAGTGAAACAGAACGTGTTGAGTGTATAATCTGGATATTTTAGTGTGCATAAAAAACCTGACTTGAGTCGATCGAGATTTCACTATGTGAGAAGTTTAGAGTGACCGCAAGAATCTAAGTTACCAAAGGGTCAGAGTTGTGTAAAATCTGAAATTTTGAGTATTAGGGGTTATAGGAAAAAAATTTTCCTATGAGAGAATAATTTCTCCAGTTGATATTTAATCTAGAGTAAAAATTCAAAAGTAGATCTGTGTTCAAAAGGAAAAATATTAGCCAGGCTTATTGGCAAACTCTTGCAGTCCTACATACTCAGGAGGCTGAGAGAAGAAAATAGCCTACATCCAGGAGTTGAAAGTTGATGTGATATGTAGATGCCACTGAAGTTTATTGATTGTAGTAAATAAAATAAGTCTCTCTCTCTCTCTCTCTCTCTCTATATATATATATATATATATATATGTATATATATATATATTAAGGAGTATCTACAATAAAAATTTCTTTCTCCATATTTATCTAGACAGTGTATTGTTCTATTACCTTTGGTAGAGTACACTGGTATCATAGCTCACACCAAACTTCAACTGTTCTCATCAAACTGACCTATTCCCTCAGCTGGCATGCCAAGAGGCTGCATAGTATCCAGTCATTTGCATTCTTCAGAGTTGGGTATCTCACTAGTGCTGAGGCTGGTCTCCAATTCAGAATTTCAGATAATAAAAAATGACTGGGCCTTCCAAATTGCCATGATGAGAGGAATGTAGAAACACTCCTGGCCACAAGTTTGAAAAATACCCCATGTTCCATGTCTGAATTTGTGGCTCAACATGAGGGAAGTGAGTTTGAAAATGTTCCCAGGCAAACTGTAACAATAAATACATGGGACTTGAGGTGGGAATTTGTACTTCAAGGTACTGGGGATTCTGAGGCAAAATAATTGTGAGTCCAGGAGACGGGGGGTTCTGTGAAGTACCGTACTCTACTGAGAGTGACAAAGTGAAACTCTGTCTTAGAAGAAGAAAAAAAAAAGAAAGAAAGAAAGGAAAAAATCACATCCTACTTAAGTGTCTCTATGCAGTTTTGCCTTATGGGATGCAGCTTGAGTCTCAGTGCTGTACAAAATCTCAACTTTGGTGTCACCTAAGTAACTGGATTCTCAGCCATTAATGTCATCAATAAGGCACAAATCGGAGATCACTTCTCTGTCTGTGGATGGAGGGCTAAAAATGTTCTGCCTCAAAACACTTGCAGGACAGAAGATAAAGTGAGCATGAAATTCCAGTGAGTAACTTTGACCAGAAGACTGGATCCCACTACATTCCAGGATGAAGTCAGAACGTGGTCACCATGGATGAAATCACAATGTCCGTTTCCCTGGATTACCATCATTTTCTTGTTTGTTTTTATTTTTGTATTAATATTTTAATGAGTTTTTTTATTAAATCATAAGTTTGTACATTGATGCATTTATAGGGTTTAGGATACTGTTTTGACATACAATATGAAATGTTTACTTTGAGCTAAATAACATCCATCAAAATTATACTCATTTTTAATAGTTTTGGAATATACTATTGCATTATCCACCTTAGGTGAGGTCCCCCAGATATTCTCTCTTTTCCCGTATTCATCCTCCCCTTTTCTGTCTCTCATCTTCCCTTCTACTTTCTGGACTATAGTTATGTTTTCCCTTTTGTATGAGTGTACAGGTGGTTTTATGTTGATTTTGTAGTAGTATTGAGAATATTGTACATATATATTTCCATTCTTGAGATACTTAACTAAGAGGAAAATGCCGCCGATACATCCAGGTAAAAATAAAAGATGTAAAGTCTCTTTCTTTTTTATGGCTGCATAATATTCCATGGTGTACATACATATATCACAATTAATGTCAATTCATTCATGGAACATTGGCACTAGGTTTGTTTCCATGTCTTGGCTATTATGAATTGAGCTGCAATAAACATTCTGGTGCAAATGTCTTTGTTGAAAAATATTTTTTGTTCACCTGCATGTACACCTGAAAGAGGAATTTTTGGATTGAATGGTAGGTCTAATTCTAGTTACATGAGAGTTCTCCAAACTTCTTTCCAAAAATGTATGAGCTTGCATTTCCACCAGCAGTATACAATCATTTCCTTGACTCGGCATCCACACCAATAGTTATAGTTTGGGGATTTTGTGAAGTAGGCTAATCTTACTGGAGTTAGATGATAATTCAAATTTGTTTTCATTTGCATATCTCTGATGATTCAGGACGATAAGCATTTATTCATGTGTTTGTGGCCATTCGTCTGTCTTCATCCAAGAAGTTTCTGTTCAAGTCTCTTACCCACATAGTAATGGAGTATTGATTCTTTTCTTATAGATTTGTTTGAGTTCTCTGTAGATTCTAGTTATCAGACCTTTGTCACAAGCATAAAGTGAAAAAAATATCCCATTCTCAAGTTTTCTGCTTGCTTTACTTACTGTACTCTTGGCGCTGCAAAAGCTTTTTATTTGTTCATATCCCAGTTAATGGATTTTTGGTGTTGATTCAATTGCCCAGTGGGTCCTTCTAATAAAATATTCTCTCAGACCAATTCTTCAAGTGTTTTCTCTGTACTTTCTCCTAGTATTTCTATAGTTACATGTCTTAAGTTTATATCTTTTATCCAGTGAGAATCAATTTTTGTTAATGGTGAAAGGTTGGGGTCCACTTTGTCTCTTCTACACGTCACCAACCAGTTCACCCAGCACCATATGTTAAATAGGGAGTCTTTAAACAACTGAATATTTTTATAGGCTTATCAAAGATCAAAGGACAATAATCAGCTGGGATCATCACTTGGTTCTCCATTCTGTTCCATAAATCTAGTGCTCTGTTTTTGTACCAGTACCATGCTGTTTTGATCACTATAGATTTATAGTATAGCCTGAAGTCTGATAATGTGATTCCTCATGATTTTTTTTTTTTATTTCTGAGTAATGTATTTTCAATTTCAGGTTTTCTTTGAATCTATATAGAATGAAGAATTATTTTTTCAAGTTTTTAAAAGTATGACTATGGTGCTTTAACAGGGATTGCACCCTATTTAAATCTGTAGATTGCTTAGGTAGTATGGACATTTTAACCATGTTGCATCTACCCTGCCATGAGCATTCTATTTTTTTTTATCCATTTGTTAGCATGTTCAGCTCTTTCTTTTCTCAGTGTTTCATAGTTCTATTTATAGAGACTTTTCACATCTTTTGTTAGGTAAATTCCCAAATATTTCATCTTTTTTGACATTATTGGAAAAGGAATAGTGTCTTGAATGTTTTTCAGTTTCCTTATTGTTGGTGTATATAAAAACTGCTGACTTCTAAGTATTTGTTTTATATCAGGAGATGTTACTGTATTCCTATATCACTTATAAGAGTTTTGAAGTTTAGTCCCTGGGATTTCCAAGTATTGGTTCATGTCATCAGTGAAGAGGGAGAGTTTGATCTCCTCTGACCCTGTTTGGATACACTTGATCTTCTTCTCTTCCCTGATTGCAATAGCTAAGACTTCCTTACTATGTTAAAATAGCAGTGGGACAGTGGGCATCCTTGCCTCATTCCTGATCTGACTGGAAGTGTTTTCAATTTTATACCATTCAATATGATATTGGCTATGGGTTTGGTGTATATGGCCTCTATCAGTTTAAGGAATGTTCCTTCTAGGCCTATTTTCTTAAGAATTCTGATCGAGAAGGGAAGCTGATCAATATTAAAGGCTTTTTCTGTGTCAAATGAGAGAATCACATGGTCTTTGTTTTTTTGATTGATGTGATGTATTATATTTCTAGATTTACATATGTTGAAACAAGTCTGTAACCGTGAAATAAAACCAACGTGATCATGATACACACACACACACACACACACACACACACACACACACAAATAATTTTTTTGTTTGTTTTTTTAGAGAGAGAGTCCTACTTCATTGTCCTTGGTAGAGGGCAGTGGAGTCACAGCTCCCATAAACCTCTAACTCCTGGGCTTAGGCAATTCTCCTGCCTCAGCCCTCAGCCTCCCAAGTAGCTGGGACTACAGGCATCCACCACAATGCCCAGCTATTTTTGTTGTTGTTGTTGCAGTTTGGCCAGGGCTGGGTTTGAACCTGCCAACCTTGGTATATGGATCTTGTGCCCTACTCACTGAGCCACAGGCACCACCCTGGTATATACTTTTTAGATGTTCTGTTGAATAATATTTTATAAAAGTTTATTGAATATTTTTGCATCGAAATTCATTAATGATAATGGTCTATAATTTTCTTTCCTTGTTGGATCCTATCCTGGTTTGTTTATCAGGGTAGTATTTGCTTAATAGAATGTGTTGGCAATAACTCATTTTTCTAGGCTTTAAAAACTTTGTATAGGTACTAGTACCTCTTGAAAGGTATGATAGAATTCGTCTGAGCCCAGAAGATGGGGGTTTCTATGAGAGGTGATGGCAGACTACTCTAATGAGAGTGAAAAAATAAAACTCTATCTGCCTCAAAAAAAGAAAAGATGAAGAAAAAGAAGAAGAATAAAGAGCATCCAACTTCACTGTCTCTATGAAGTTTACCATCTATAATGCAATTTAACTCTCACTGCTGTAGAAAATCTCAACTTCAGTGTCAGTGGTGACTGGAATCTCAGCCATTAATGTAATCAACACAGCACAAATGGGACATCACTTTTCTGTCTGTGGATAGAGGGCTAATAAATGGCCTGGATCAAACACTTGCAGGAAACCAACTAAGGTGAGTAGAAAATTTCAGTGAGTATCTGTGAGCAGAAGCCTGGATCCCTCAACATTCCAGGATAAAGTCACTACATGGTCACTGTGGATAATATCACTATTGGTGTTGCATTTAGTTACCAAATTTAAGCTTAATCTTACTCCTGATATTCAGACATAGTTGCTGTCTGGTTTGTTGTTGAGTTCAAACTATTAGAAAGATCAGGGTTTTTTTCTCCATGCTCATTTCCTGCTTACTAAGTTTTGTATTGTAAGCTTGGCCAAGTGATTCAACAATCCATCTTTTCCTTTTTACGTCACAGATTTCTAATCAAATGGAGGAGTGGGGTTTCTACCTAGTGCTGGCTTGCAATGTTAAAGAAAAAGAAATCAAGTCCAGTGATTGGACAATGATTGAAGACCTAAATGTTATGTCACACAATTCCATTTCTACTTTTCATGATGTGTTACTTCTTTCTCTACAATAGGCTTGTTTTGAACAGTAGTAATCTCACTGATGGTTTCCTCTCAAAATCTGGTGAGTCACACTGTGTCCAGGAGTGTACTCCATATCTGAAGTTATTTATAATAATCATGGGAAATATGAGCCTATCTTGAAATTTCCATCAATCTTAAATTTTGTGGTAAGTTTGTCTAAACTTTTGGGTTTTGGCCACAATTCAGGGTGAATAGTTATGTTGTACCACATGTATAATATACAACAACTGAATAATGAAACCTGATAAGGTTCACTTGTACCCTTGTTAGACAGAGATATAGGTGAAAGTTATATAAAATTAATAGACAAAATACAAAAGATAGTTTTAAGAGCAGTGGGGATTTGGGAAGTGGCACACCCTTCTTTGTGAGGCTTTCAGTATGCCACCCGGGTATCAAGTTAGCTCTGTAGTTATTTCATACATCAGTGTTACAATCATGAATCTCATTAAAGCAAGGCAAACAATCCTGTGCAGTTCTTACTGCACTGGCATTTCTACAACTACTAATCCTATAACTAATTATGCTAATTATATAGATTTACTTGCTACTTTATATTATTTTAAGGTATTTATGGTCTTAATAAAAACAGAGTTTTGACAAGGTAGCCAATTAGAGGCTGACTCAAGGAATGAACCCTAGCTGACTCATAGTCACATCACAGATGTGATGTTTTTATACTGTGACAGCCTTGTGTTCAGAAAGATAGACTCCTCTGACCAAACTAAGGTTATAGAAGAAAAGAGATATTTCATCCCCTTATCTAGTCTGGGGAAAATCTTCCTGTGTTAAACAAAGTTTAAAGACTCCACATTCTTAACTCCCCAAAAGCACTATCCTAGAGCACACAGCCCTGCCCTGGCAGAGAATGACCTCAAAGCCTGCAACCTGCTGCTCCACGGCAGCTGCAGAGTAAGGGGGGATATTTAACATGTCAGTCTTCAGAATATTAAAGTGACAAGGGAAATTGCATCCGAATCAATTCTATATTACTGTCTCCCATTGTCCAGGCTCATTTCCTCATACCTAATAGTATTTCTAATCTACTTACAATTAATAATTTAATATTGGTTTCAAAGTTATGAACTCATTATTACTAGTAATGCAAGCACATCAACATATGACTTGAGTATCCTCACATGCACTCTTTACTTCACCATTGCAAGGATTTTTTTTTAATTGGGACCATATCACATAGTTAGGTGTGTGGCAGTAAGAGTAACAATATTTACATTTTTTTTACTAGAAGAGATGAGAGAGAAAAAGGACTTTTCTATTTTTAAGAGAGAGTTTGGTATATCTCTCAGTTCAATGAATCGATTTTTGTGAACAAGTGGTGTTTATTATTTTACTCTCCTATCCCCTAATAAAATTTTGAAAGATGATTTACTATATTGCACATTTTTATTTACAAGTAAGATTATAATCAGAAATAAAGTTTCTGGAGTTTTCCGCACTGTACCCCATGACTGCAGGGATGCGCACAGCTATGCTTTAATTAAAAAAAAAAAAGAAATATAGTTTCCATTTTTTATTGTCTATATTGAGATTCTAAACTTAAACTGTTAAGTCATTCACTTAAACTTACTCAACTAAATCCAAATATCAAGTTACTTAATATCCATTACTACATAGAGAAAAATATATGAATATGCTCTGCTTCATTAGATGGAAATTTACATCATTCCATTTCTTCTTGAAATTATATTATCATTACAAATGGGGAGAGGAAAAGAAATATACATACCTGTACCATTTTACCCAACAGTTTTCCTTGTAGGTACATACCCAAAAGAAAACTAAAACTTGGACATGAATGTTCATAGAAGACTTGCTCATAATAGCCAAAAAGTAAAAAGAATCCAAAATTTTATCCTAATAAAATAAGTAAACAAACTTTTTTGAATTGCTCATAGTAGCCAAAAAGTAAAAGAATCCAAAATTTTATCCTAATAAAATAGGTAAACAAACTTTTTTGATGTAGGTATTTATTGTTATAAGCCTTCCCTTTAGTATTGTGTTTTCTGTATTTCTGGTTCTGGTATGCATGTTTTCATTTTTGTTTGAATTTCATAAAATATTCACAAAAATTTTGGATTTTCTTATTAACTTTTTTAGTCATTGAATGGTCATTCAGGAACATATAATTTAATTTCCATATATTTGCATGGTTTCCAATGTTTCTCTTATTATTGATTTCTAGTTTTATTCCATTGTAGTCAGAAAAGATAATTGATACTATTTCAGTTATTTTGAATTTTTGAGGGTTTTTTTCTGTCTTGACATGGTCTATTCTTGAGGGTCCCTTTTTTGTTTATGGGAACAATATGTCTGTTTTGTTGGATGAAATATTATGTGTCTGTTTATTAGGTCCATTAGTCTATATTGCAGATTAAGTCTAATATTTGTTAATGTTTTCTTTCTCTTTTCTTTCTTCCCTCCCTCCCATTCCTTTCCCCTCCCTCCCTCCCTTCCTTCCTTCTTTCTTTCTTTCTTTTTCTTTCCCTTGCCATATTCTCCCCCTTTCGCCCCTCCCCCTCCTTTTCTGTTTCTCTTCCCTTTTTTCAAAGGGCCTTACTCTATTGCTCTGGCTGAAGAATAATTATAGCTCACTACAATCTAAAATTCTTGAACTCACGAAATCAGCAATATTCTCTCTGCCTCACCCTCTCAAGTAGCTGATACTACAGGAGGAAGGCACCACACCTAGCTTATGAATTTCTGTGTCGAGGACTTTCCCAGTGCTAAAAGTGGGGTGCTGAAGTCTCCAAGTATTTCTTTATTTAAATCTATCTCTCTTATCTCTAATAGTATTTACTTAATATATCTAGGTGCTCCAGTGTTGGGTGTATATGTATTTACAATTGTTCTCTCTTGCTAAATTGACCATTTTTTCATTATATAATACGTTTTGTTGTCTCTTTTATAGTTTTTGTCTTCAAATATATTTTATATAAGTATATCCACTCTTGTTTTCTGTTTTGGGTTCCCTTTTGGTTTTTGCATTTTTTTTTCCATTTCTTCATTTCAGGTTATGTGTATTTTTAGAGGTAAAGTGATTCTCTTGTAGCAGAATATAGTTGAGTTTTTGTTGGTGTTGTTATCCTTTCAGCCACTGTGAGCCTTTAGATTGAAGAATTTAGTCCATTTATGTTCAGTGTCATTACTGATAGGTAAGGACTTAACTACTGTATTTTGTTATGTATTTTCTAGTCCTATCCTTTTCTTCTCTCTCTCTCCCTTCCTTTCTCCCTCACTCTCTCCCTCCTATTCTTCCTTCCTTCCTTCCTTCCTTTCTTTTCGATGAAAATGATTTTCTCTGGTAATATGTTTAAATTTCTTGTTTTTACTTTTTGCATATCTATTGTAGGTTTTCACTCCATTGTTACTACGAGACTTACAAATAATATTTTATGATATTTTAAGACTGAAAGCAACTTAGCTCTATTTACTAAGAAAATAAAGTAAGGGGGGAACTAATAGACTCTAAACTTTAACTTCATCCCGCTGCTTTTGACTTTTTGTCATCTCTATATCTTTATGTATTGCCTCTGTATCTGAAAAATAGATGTAGTTATTATTTTGGATTGGTTTCTTTTTAAATCTTCCTCTAAAAGAGAAAGTGGTTTTCATGCTGCAACTCTAATAGTGTTATAGTGTTCCTCATTTATTTCCTGTCACTAACTTCTTCCAATGAGTTTTATAATTTCAGGTGTTTTTTTTTTTATTTATTTCAGATTGAAGAACTTCTTTTAATATCACTTGTAAGACAGGTCTTGTTTTGACAAAATTTCTCATCTTTTAATTGTCTGAGAAAGTGTTTCTTCTTCAAGTGTAAGGAACAATTTTTCTAGATGTAATATTCTGGGTTGGGTTTTTTTCTCTTGGCACTTTGAAAAAATCAGCCCACTTTTCCTAGCCTGTAAAGTTTCCACTGAGAAATCATATTGGATCTACTTTATATGTAATTAGTTTATTTTCTCTTGATACTTTTAAGATCCTTTATTCTTGAAATTTAAGATTTTGATTATTATAGGCCTTGAGTTAACCTTATTTCAGTTGAATATGTTTCATGTTATTTGTCCTTCTCATACTTTATTTCTCTGGTTTTGGAAAATTCTCTATTTTTGTTTCTTTGAATGAACCTACCCAATCTTTCTCCCTCAATCCTCTTTAAGGCAAATAACACTAAGATTTGCTCTTTTGAGGCTATTTTCTAGATATTGTAGGCATGCTTAATTTTTTTTCCTTTTCTCTTTTGACGGTGTATTTTCATATATCCTGTCTTGAACTCACTAATTTCTTCTTCTATTTAATCACTTTTGCTCTGGGGAGACACTGATGCATTTTACAGTTTGTCACTTGAATTTTTCAGGTCCAGAATTTCTGCTTTTTTTTTTTAAAATAACTTAACATTCTCTGTTAAATATTTCTGATAGAATTCTGAATTTCTTCCCTGTGTTATCTTAACTTTCATGGCACTTCCTTAAGACAGCTATTTTGAATACTTTTCCTGAGTGTTTACTTATCTTGGTGTCTCCATGATTGTCACTGATGCCTTAGTCTATTTGGTGAGGTCATGATTTGTTGGACGTTCTTGATGCTTATAGATCCATTAGTGTCTAGGTATTAAAGAATTATTTATTCCAGTCTTTGCATACTGCATTTGTCTTTACTCATTGTTCTTGAGTAGGCTTTCTGAGGATTCAAAGGGTATTTAGTATTGTAACCTAAACATGGCCACTGCAGCATTTCAGTACTAAAATGTTTCCTTATCTCAGGAATGCTGCAATTCTTGAAGAGTCCTAGATACACAATCTTGGTGAACTTGAGTAGAATTAGGGAGAATTCCTTGGGTTACCAAGGCAAGTTTCTCACTCTCTTTCCTCTCTTTTCACCAATCAAAACTAGTAATTCTCTGTATTGGGCTTCCTGGAGTTAGAGGAGGGCTGACATGGGCATTCCCCTGGCCACCGCAGCTTGCACCATAGTGGGTGACAGCTAAAGCCTAAAACCAGCTTGGTAGCAGGGCTTGCCAAGGTCTGTGGCTACTACTGACTGGCTGCTTCTGATTTAAGGCCACAGGCCCCTTTATTCAGCAGGTAGTGAATCCTTCCAGGACTAGATTTTTCCCAATAGGACAATGGATGTCTTTTTGGCCCAGAATAGGTTTAGAAATGCTGTACAGGAGCAAAGGCTTAGAAGTGGCAGCAAAAGTTATAATACATGAATTCAGGTGAAATTTTGATGAAATAATTTATGTTCATTTGGGTAGATACCTAGTAGTGGAATTTTTTGTCTTTTTTCAATAAGTCATTCTAATTAAGGTAAGATGCTGTTTCGTTGTGGTTTTTATTAACACTTGCTTGATGATTAGTGATGTTGAACATTTTTTCATATATCTGTTGGCCATTTGAATGTCTTCTTTGATTTTATCCACTTTTTGACATTTGTAATTATTGAATTGAATTCCTTGTATATTCTGGATGTTAGAGCCTTGTCAGATAAATAGTTTGTATGTATTTTCTCCCATTCTACCTGTTGTCTTTTTATTCTGTTGTTTATTTTGCTGCAGAGAAGCTTTTGGTTTAGTATAGTTTGTTCCATTTGTCTATGTTTGTTTTAGTTTTCTATGCTTTTGAGGTCTTAAGCATAAAATCTTTGCTAATATCAACATCCTAGAGTATATTCCCTGTGTTTTCTTCTAACAGTTTTATGGATTTTAATTTTATGTTTATGTTTTTAATTCATCTTGAGCTAATTTTTGTGTATGATAAGAGATTAATAAGAGTGAAGTTTCATGTACGGTATATATATTCAATTTTCCCAGGACCATTATTGAAGACAGTATTCTTTCCCCAGTGTATATTTTTGGTGTCTTTGTCAAAAATTTGTTCATGATAAATATGTGAACTTATTTGTGTGTTCTTTATACTGCTCCTTTGGTCTAGGTATTTATGTTAATATGAATACAATGTTGTTTTGCTTACTATAGTCTTGGGTTATATTTGATGGTCACGGAGTGTGATGCTTCTAGCTTTGTTCTTTTTATTCAGGATTTCTTTGGCTATTCATACTCTTTTTTGATTCCATATGTATTTTAGGATTGCATTTTCTAGTTCTATGAGAAATTGCATTGGTATTTTGAAAGCTATTTCATTGAATATGTTTCTGACATTAGTTCTTCCAATCCATAAGCATGGGATGCCTTTCCATTTGTTTGTGTCCTCTTCAATTTCTCTATTAGTGTCTGGTAGTTTTCCTTGTAGAGATCATTTACCTCCTGGTTTAAATTCATATCTAGGATTTTATTTTTGTTGTTGTTGGTATTATAAATAGGATTTTCTTCTTGATTGATATTTCAGCTACTTCACTATTTTTGAATAGAAACACTAGTTATTTTTGTATGTTGCTTTTGTATTCTGCAACTTTACTGAATTTTATTTATGAATTTTAAGAGTTTTCTGATATAGTTTTTCTTTTTTTAATTAATTCATATACACATAGATCATAAATACATTTATGCATCTGTGGGGTGCAATGTGTTGAGTTTTATACAATCTGATGTGGCTACATCAAACCAATCAACATTTACTTGATTACTGTATTAAGACATTTATGTTCTAAACTTGACAGATTTGACTTGTACCCTTGCAATATGCTCCATAAGTGTGGTCCCACCTTTTACCCTCCCTCTATCAAACCTCCCCTCTCTCCTCCCTTCCCACTCTATTTCTTTCCATCATCCTGGGCTATATTTGATAGTTTTTCAGTTTTTCTAAATATATGATTATGTCATCTGCAATGACATTGACTTTATCTCCTTTAATTTGGATGTGTTTTCTTTCTGTCTCTTGTCTGATTGCTCTGGCTAGGACTTCCAGTACAATCTTGAATAGAAGTAGTGTTGTGAGGATCCTCATCTTGTTCTAGTTCTTACAGGAAGGACTTTCAACTTTTCTCTATTCATGATGATGTTAGCTGTCTCTTTTAATGATTCTGGCTATATTTAAACACAATTTTATGGGTCTTTATACTGTGGAATAGTATGTTTCTGCTTCTACTTGTTTTCAGATTTAAGTAACATTTTTTCACCACTACCTATAGTGGATTTAAGGAAATAAATATTCATATATGTTCTTTCTCTTTTTTTGATACACTTCCTAGCATTGTTGTACAATGTTGGACAATTAAGTTCATGAACTCATCCTAGAAAAAGTGCTACATACCTCATTGCTGGGTGTCACTTATGGTAACTGTTGAGAAGCTATGCACCAACCCAAAGCCTAGGCCACCCTTCAAAGCAATTTTGGAAATCTTTTCTGGAATGGCCATCAGAGCTATCATCATACAACTGACAGATCTGACAATTAGGTTTGTAAACTCATGCCAGAAAAAGCTTTCAAGGGTGGACTAGATGCTGGCATCAGTGCATAGCTTACAAAGTGGAATACATTGAAAGAAACTGTAGCAACCTTTA
The DNA here is from genome assembly GCA_963575145.1 of Galago senegalensis. Classification (NCBI taxonomy): domain Eukaryota; kingdom Metazoa; phylum Chordata; class Mammalia; order Primates; family Galagidae; genus Galago; species Galago senegalensis. Next base: position 1,449 of record CAUYTI010081488.1, on the reverse strand, counting down.
GCAATGAAGTATGTAGCATTTTTTCTAGAATAATCTCATTAAATTAATTGTCCTATGCAAGAACAGGTCTAATGGCCATGGACTGAGTTCTTGCATCTATGCATAGCTTTCCCAGGGGAGTACTTTACAGTTTACAACAGTGATATTTCTCAGTGAGGTATGTAGGACTTTTTCTAGGATGAATTCGTGAACTTAATTATCCAACCTTATTTTCATTATTATGTCTATACCTTTTAACATTTGAACCTATTATATAACTATGATTTTCTTGCTTATCTTAGCTTTTGCTCTATATTTTAGTTTATTTAATGGTTATTACTAGTCCATTAATCACAACTCTGCTGAAATCTTTATTGGGAGAAATTAGTTTGACTTTCATCACAGGCACAAATGGACTATGTTTTTTTTTTTTTAATTGAATGTTAACTATGTACATTAATGCACTTCTGGGGTACAGTGTGGGGTTTTCACATGCATTCTAAAATACTTCTGTCAAACTGGTCAACACAGCCTTCATGTCATTTTCTCAGTTATTGCTTTAAAACATTCACATTCTACTCTTAGAAAGATTCACCTGTACCCCTATAAGACAAACCTCAGAAGTGATCCCACCAAACCACCTCCCTCCTCCAATTCCCCCCTCCATTTTCCCTCCCACCTTCGCATATTCTTAGGCTATTTGGTTATAGCTTTCATATAAAAGGTATAAATTAGTCTCATAATAGGGATGTGTACATTGGATAATTTTTTCTCCATTCTCATGATACTTTGCTCAGAAGAACATTCTCCAGCTCCATCCATGTGAACATGAAGGATATAAAGTCTCCATCTTTCTTTATGGCTGCATAGTATTCCATGGTGAACATACACCACAGTTTGTTGATCCATTCGTGAATCGATGGGCACTTGGGCTTCTTCCATGACCTGGCGATTATGAATTGGGCTGCAATAAACATTCTGATACAAATGTCTTTGTTGTATTGCGATTTTTTGTCATCTGGGAATATACCCAACAAAGGAATTGCAGGGTCAAATGGCAGGTCTATTTTTAGTTCTCTAAGTGTTCTCCAGATGTATTTCCAAAAGGAACATATTAGTTTGCATTCCCAGCAGCAGTGTAGGAGTGTTCCCTTTTCTCCACATCCACGCCAGCATCTCTGGTTTTGGGATTTTGTGATATGGGCTAATCTCACTGGAGTTAAATGATACCTCAGAGTAGGTTTGATTTGCATTAAGCATTGGTAGTTTTATTGGAAAATTGATATTGAGAAAAATTAGATAACTAAAAATAGAACTGACATTTGACCCTTCAATTCCTTTGTTGTGTATATTCCCATATGACCTAAAATAGCATTACAACAAAGACATTTGTATCTTAATGTTTATTGCAGCCCAATTCATAATCGCCAGGTCATGGAAGAAGCCCAAATGCCCATCGATCCAGGAATG
>CAUYTI010081483.1:0-38921 GCA_963575145.1 Galago senegalensis | reverse complement strand
ACTGGTGAACACAGCCTTCATGTCATTTTCTCAGTTATTGCTTTAGAACGTTCACATTCTACTCTTAGAAAGATTCACCTGTACCCCTATAAGACAAACCTCAAAAGTGATCCCTCCAAACCCCCTCCCTCCTCCCATTCCTCCCTCCCTTCTCCCTCCCCCCTCTACATGTTCTTAGGCTATTTGGTTCTTTTACTTGGCAGAAAGGAAAGCTCCTCAATGAGGAGAACAGTTGAAATAACCAACACCAGATTTTCTCCCTTGCCTATCCAGAAATGTATTTAATACACTAGAGGGGTAAATGTAGGGGACGCCAAGAGTAAGAGGACCTCTGAGCAAGATGATCTGCAGCTGAGGGGTGGACCCTCAGGCCATTTGTTTGCAAGTGCTCCTTGTGGAAGAAGAGCCTGAGCCTTCAGGATGTAGTCATTTGTTAATTGCTCCCCTCACCTGTGTTATGGGGGTCTCAATAAAATGCTGGTGCGGAGGTTGCTTAGGGCTACCCTGCAAAGAAGGGCTAGCCCGGCCCCTACAAGCTTGTACTTCTAATCCAGTCAAGCCTAGTTCCTTCCTGCGGTGATGGGAGACCAGGGCCATAGGGGTCCCAGGGACTGTGACACTGATTGACTCTTTCATGAAAGGTTTCTCTGTAGAACGTGATGCTATTTGAAAGCATTTTGTGACAATACGTAGAACTTTTAAAATTGGAGTCAGTCATCACAAACTGCTTAATCAAGTAAATTTACATAATATTCTAAAATATTTGCTGTCATTTCAACAATGTTGACAGCATCTTCACCAGAAGTAGATTATATCAGAAGAAACCAATTTCTCTGCTCACCAGTAAGAAAGAACTCCTCATGTGTTCAAGTTTTATTATGAGAAGGCAGCCATTCTATCACATCTTCAGGCTTCATTTTTTTTTTTTTAAGAATTTTTGATCCTTGTTTTAGAAAAATGGGATCATGTTCTGTACACTCTCCTGCATGTTATTTTTTTTTTCTTTTTCGACATTTTTCATTTGGGGGGGATTAAAGTTCAAAATACAAATATCCATTAACAATTAGAGAATTAAAGTTAATATGACAATACAAAATATGAAATATGTAGAAATAATTCATCAGAAATGTATAGGATTTCTACATGGAAAACTTCTAATTATTATTGAAAATATAATAAGACATGTCTGTATATATTGCAAAATTTTTCTTAATGATTTTTTTTTTTACTTGTTTAGGTATTCCTTCTGTTATAACTTGGGTTATTGTCTTTCTGGGGATATCAGTATACCATATAGCAGACTCAGTTTGCTCTGGGGGTTCAGAAGGATTGTAGCAAACAGCTGGCCCACTGGGGGGTACACATATCTCATATTGGGTGTTATTATATATGCAAGTACCTTTAGGCCTTCCTGTACATTCATAATAAGAGCAAACCAATAACACAATTTTGACAGATTGTCTAGTTTGGGTTACCTTTTGGATACATTTTTGAGAACGTTCATCATGTCTTATATCTAATATTAAATAAGAAAGGTGAAAAAGTCCAAAGTAAAGAATCAGTAATCAGTCCCAGGCCACTGCTGCTCACCCTCAAACTTCTGTCATACATAGATCAGTCAGCTACTGGTATGTGACTGGGGCAGGGCTGTAGTCTGTTTTTTTAGGGTAAGATGGTAGAAATGCTCTGGGTGTCGCTGGAGTACCCACTCCCCATGGCTGGCTGGTTTCACAAGTGAGTGATGTATCCAGGCAGGAATGCCATTCACCTTCACTGCTGTTTGTGTGGACAGAATCACCAAGTAGGGGACTTTTTACCAAGGTTTCAGCAGACTCAGGCTCCAATCTTTAATCTATACCTGGTTACCTGGAGAGTGGGGATGGACTAGGGGTGATAAACTAACAAGATATCTATGATTCACCCATTCTGAAATAATTTTTTCATTATTTTTCCTAGTGATATTAGTTGGTTAGTAAGTTAGAAGTTTTGTTTCTTCCAGTCTGCTCAGGATGCCTGGTAAATTTCTTAAAATGGAAGTGTTCCTGTGTTATAGTATTTTATAGGGCAAGTAAGCTATTCTTTTTTGTTGTGGTTGTTTTGTTTTGTTTTTGTTGTTGTTTGTTTTGTTTTTTGAACTCAGTTACATTGATTGAATTCATTAGGTAAGATCCCTCTTATAATTGTGTCCTGCCCCCTAAAGGGGTGCCACACACCATGACCTCCAATCCCCCTTCCTTCTCTCTGCTGTGCCCTTCTCCCATCCCCACCTTTAATTGTCCTCATATCAGAATTGAGTACACAGGATTCTTGCTTCTCCATTCTTGTGATGCTTAACTAAGAAGAATGTGTTTCACTTTCATCCAGGTTAATACAAAACATGTAAAGTCTCCATCTTTTTTGATAGCCCAATAGTATTCCATGGTATACATATACCACAGCTTGTTAATTCATTCCTGGGTTGGTGGGCATTTAGACTTTTTTCACATTTTGGTAACTATAAATTGATCTGCAATAAGTAGTCCAGTATAGGTGTCTTTATGGCAAAATAATTTTTTTTCTTCTGGATTGATGTCCAGTAATGGGATTGCAGGATCAAATTGGAGGTCTCATTTGAGTCAATTGAGCATCCACCATACTTCCTTCCAAAAAGGTTGTATTAGTTTGCAGCCCCACCAGCAGTGTAAAAGTGTTTCCCTTCTCTCCAGAGGTGTGCCTGTCTTCTTCAGAGAAGTTTGTCTTCAAGACCCTTGCCCACCTTGAGATCCAGATGTCTATGTCTCTATATACCATGCTGTTTTGATTACTATGGCCTTATAGTACAGCCTAAAGTCTAGTGGGCTGATGCCCATGGCTTTGTTTTTCTTGCTAAAAATTGCCTGAGCTAACCAGGGTTTTTTCTGGTTCCGTACAAAATGCAGAATTATTTTTGGCAAGTCTTAAAAGTGCAATATTATTTTAATAAGGATGGCATTGAATCTGTAGTTTGCTTTTGGAAGTATAGACATTTTATCAATGTAGATTCTTCCCAGCCTTGAGCATCGTATGTTCTTCCAGGCTTCACTTCTAGTCCTCATTCTCTTGTCATTTAAAGCACTTGGAGTGACTTCCTCCAGTGAAGTTGTTATAATAAAGTCATCTATGAACTTGGAATCATCTTCCAAACTCTTGCCATATTAATATTTTGGCCCACTTTCATGAATCACAAATCTTCTTGATGGTATCTATAATGGTGAATCATTTCTAACAGACTTTTGACTTACTTTGCCCAGATCCATCAGGCACCATCCACAACAGCTACAGCCTTATGAAATATATTTCTAAAGTAATAAGACTAAAGTCAAAATTACTTCTTTGTGGGCTGCAGAATAGCTTCTGTGTCAGCAGATAGGAAAACAACATTCATCTCCTTGTACTGCTCTATCAGAGTCCTTGGACGACCAGGTGTATTGTCAACAAGCAGTATTATTTTCAAAAGAATTCTTTTGTCAGGACATGGTGGCTCCCTCCTGTCTGTAATCCTAGAACTCTGGGAGGCTAAGGTGGGTGGATTTCTTGAGTTCAGGATTTTTAGACCAACCTGAGCAAAAGCAAGACCCTGACTGTACCAAAAATAGAAAAACTAGCAGGCTGTTAAGGCATGTGCCCCAGGTACTTGGGGGGCTGAGGCAAAAGGATCACTCAAGCCCAACAGTTTGAAATTGTGGTGAGATATTATTCCATGACACTCTACCCAGGGTGACAGTGACAATCTGTCTCAAAAAAAAAAAATTAGATCTCAATAGTGGACTTAAAATATTCAAAAACTATGCTATTAACAGATGTCCTATCATCCAGGCTTTGTTGTTTAAATTTATAGAACACAGGCAGAGTAGATTTAGCATAATTCTTAAGGGCTCTGGTATTTTCTGAATGGTGAATGAGCACTAGTTTCATCTTAGGTTTACCAGCTGGATTGGACTCTAAAAATGTTAGAGGAGAGAAATCAAGGCAATATCTTCTTTTTTCTTCTCTAACTAAAAAAGTTAGAGAAGAGAAATCTTCCTCCAATAGAAAGTTGTTTAATCCACACTAGAAATCTGATTTTTAGAGTAGCCACCTTCATGAATTACCGTAGCTAGATCTTCTGGATACAGTGCTGCAGTTTCTACATTAGCACTGGCTATTTCACATATTGTGTTATAAAGGAGGCTTTTTTGTTTTTCCTAAAGCTCATGAACCAACCTCTGCTGGCTTCAAACTTTGCTGCTATAGTTATCTAACCTCTCAGCCTTCATAGAATTAAAGAGAGTTAGGGCTTTTCTCTGGACTAAGCTTTGTCTTAAGAAATGTTGTGTCTGGTTTGATCTTTCATCCAGACCACTAGGACCTTCATCACATCATTAGTAATGAGGCTGTTTTGCTTTCCTATCATTCATATGTTCACTGGAGTAGCACTCTCACCTCAAGAACTTTCCCTTTGTACTCACAACTTGGCTGACTTGAAGGGGCGTAGCTTTCAGACTATCTCAACTTTTGACATGACTTCTTTGCTACACTTAGTTATCTCTAACTTTTGATTTAAAGTGGGAGGTGTGCACCTCTACATTTCACATGAATATTTAGAAGCCACCATAGCACTATTAAATTGGCATAATTTCAATATGCTTTTGTCTCAGGGAACAGGGAGGTCCAAGAAGAAGTAGAGAGACAGGGAATTGACAGCAGATGGAGCAGTTGGAACAAACATTGCTTTCACAGATGAAGTTTGTCATCTTATAAGGGGCAGTCCATGACCCCTCCAAATCATTAATATGAATACTGAAAGTCACTGATCACAGATCGCCATATAGATAGAATAATAGAGAACATTTTGAAATGTTCTGAGAATTACCAGAATGTGACATGGAGACTCAGTGTGAGCACATGCTGTTGGAAAAATGGCATCAATCAATTTATTTATTCAACTCAGGGTTGTCGCAGCCTTCAATTTGTACAAAAAAAGAAACCTGTGAAGCCCAACAATAAAGCAATATGCCATAAATCCAAGTTTGTCTGTATAAAATATCATTAAAGCCTAGAAATTTAGAAGTAAGTAGTTCTTGGTGTATGGGAGCATGGATAGATACATAAATACGAATATAAAAAGAGATGTATGTGTATGTATTATACAATTATGATTAAAATATTTTTATCATACTCTTCAACTTCTTATAACATATAAGAAGGATTTATCCCTTCAGATTATTTCATGCAGGGATTGGCACACGTTTTCTACAAAGGGTCAGATAGTAAACATTTTAGGGTTCACATTAATAAGAATCTCTCTGCAAATTAGAGCTGATGTCATATACAAATATATGACTTAATGACTATAGAATAGTCATTCTATATATTACATAATATATTACATATATTATTATGTAATAATAAAATTTTACTTACCAAAGCAAGCAGCAGTCTCAATTTGGGTCACCAGCTGTAATATACTGTAATATAGCATCCTCTTCTCTTGGAGGTAAGTAACCCAACTTAGGTGTTTGGTAGGGTAGGGGACAGATAGAAAATGGAATCTATTTATCAGTTTTTATATTTGTTCCATTTTCATGCTGAATAAATAATTTTTGATGATTATATAAAACACAATTAAATAGTTTATGCACATATGTCATTCTTCCCACACAGTTGTGCAGGAATTTGGAGATACTCCCCAGAATTTCTGTTGTTTTTTAATTTAGGTGGCGTGGAGACATCACATCTCTACCAGCCTGTGAAAAAAGTAGGCTCTCTAAAATTATGTTAATCAATCATTATTTCCAAAACAAATTATGTTTTATTTTAAGGCAGGTTTGTTTGCATATGTTATTCTTTTCTTCTGTCTGGAATTTTCTTTTTCCCACATTCTCTGTTACCTTGGAAAACTATTCACCCTTCAAGGGTCACACTAACCACCAGTTCTTTGAAGAGTTATTTTCTGCCAAATTCCTACCAATAGGAATAGTTGTTCTTTTCCACATCTTACTTACCACCAGATATCTCAACTGCATTTATGAAAAGTATTACAATTATTTATTTATGTGGAAAATATTCTTCAAAAGCAGAGTATTTTTTCTCCATATTTGATTTTCTAAAACCCAATATTTTAAGCCATAATTTATAGTCAGTAATTTATGAAAGGAGTAAAGAAGAGAGAGAGAGAGGATAGTAAAAGAAAAAAGAAATAAAAACAAAAATTATGGCTGAACGGGGGACACAAAAGTGGAAGAAAGGACTGTGAATTTAACAATACCAGTGTTGTGTGATTTTGAAACACTATAGCTGATATTGTCTGTCATTCAGTATGCACAAAAAAACATTTTAACAGAAAACTTTTAAAGGCTCTTAAATTTAGAATAACCCTGCTAATTATTTCATAGACAACCCTGGTGAAAATTGCTCAATAATGATAAATGGTATGTCTTTTAATGCTATTAATCCAAATGATTGAGAACAGAATACTTTTTAAGCACTCTCAGTACCAATATTTTTTTTCCAGAAGAGATAGATTTGTTGATGAGTAAATTCACTTACTAATTCAACATCAATTTTCTGTTCTATTAGTCCTTGGCTAAAATAAATTTGCATCGTTAATTATTTTCTATGATTTCCAGTGCTTTATTCTAAGATCATCCATTAACTAGAACTAAGGCAAAGAAACAGTAAGTTAAATTTATTTTTAGAAATACTTTTAGTATCTTAATGAGCAATCATCACCTTACTATGTATGATATTTGTTTATCTTTTATTATCAAAATGATTTTTTGCAGCCCAGAAATGAAAGTCTGAAAAATAATTCAAACTAATACTGTCTTTATAACTCCATACTTACATCTACGTACACATATGTTATATTTTTTTCTCCTTTTCTTCACTTTTCCTTACGCTGTTTTCAAGAGAAAACACTGTACTGAAGATAGCTAACTGCTATTAGTTATTAAAAATAATAATACTTGCAATAATACACAGAAAGAGAACCAAAAGTATGCTTTAGAAAAATATTGTAGTGAATCAGTCTTTTTCCAAATCAATACTCCAGAAAAACAACTCCTTCCTTTTTTTTTTTTTGTCCATCTTGAAACAACAGTGTAAAGAATTGCTACCAAAGGTATCTTATTAGTTTTACTTGCTATTAAAATTCTAGTTGCCTTTAAGCAGTTACACAACAGGACGCCAATGGGACAAAAAACTTGACAAATGTCACTCAGTACAGAATATAGAAACTTCACTCCTGTCCTTGCTTATTTGTGCATTAAGATTGTGAACTTTGTAGGATTTTAACTTGTTTGTATAGTTTTATTTACTTTCATTCTTTTGAGTCTTGAGAGGTACAATAAAAAATATTTTCTTCTCCAGAGAGCTGTCCTAACCTTCCTCCAGGTGATCTTAACATTTCAGTGGATAGTTACATTCAAAGAGCGTCTGGTTATTAGAATGCTCCCCGGTGTGATAGCCGCCCAGGTCAAGAGCCGCCTTCTGAATCTCATCCCACTCCTGGAAGATGTTGAGTTGGCAGTTCTTATTGGCTGCCTGCCAGTCTATTTTCCCCATCCTCAGAGCTTGCATGTGTACTGAGCCAAGGTGCCCACTTTCTATTTTACATTTTAAGCCTTTATCTCTTCTGACTTCAGAGATTTTTATGGATGAACAAATCAGGTCAACTAAGATAAGCCATTGCTGCTTTCCACTAAATCTTCCTGCTTTTTAAGAACTGTCCCCAAACTGAACTTCTGTTAGAATTTCTGATTTAAACAGGGATATATGACCATACTATAAGCTATGTTTCCTTGCATCAGAGAAAGAAGTCTGGGTTCTATGTTTCAGCATCATTTAATACTTCTTTGACCATTAATGAAGTCGTTAACTTCTCCAAGTCTTAGGTTTTTGATTAAAAAATGAGAATAGCACTGTCTGTCTTGGTCACCTCCCAAAATCCTGGGGAGACTTCCATGAAGTTGTATCTGTGAACACACTCATAAATTGTGAAATGCAATGCAAAAGAAATAACTTTGTTCTTTTGTCCAATAATTCACAGATGATGCAGTAAACTGTACTCCTTAATGATCTAATACCATTTTGTAGTTTCAAAGAGGGATTTTTGTTTTCATCTTTGAGAGAATAAGTGTTGACACTTATCTTGTTTAAGGGGGCATGGGGTGGTAAAGCCTGGACATTAAAAAATTAAAAAAAAAAAAACCCTGTCTTTGATTCTAGGCATATGAAAATATTAGATTTTTAGTATGTCCTCCCTGACTCCACTTCGTAATTCTTATACCTCAATTTTTAATCATGACCAATAGACTAAAAATTGTTCTTGCTGTCAGAAAGACTCTTTAGTATCATACTCTGTGGTGTGATAGGATATATTGTCTAAGAATATTGCTATGTTTGTGGCTATATTGTGAAATACAAATAATTTGGTTAGCACAGTTAGCTCAATAGAAAAGATAAAGAAAATAGGAGTTCTCTGGTTAATTGATACAATCCATGCAGCTACTCAGCACCTGAAAACATAACTTCCATGGTGTATGTGATTATGTTTAGCATTTTATAGCTTGTTAAAGGTATAATTGACATATAATAAACTGCATAGTGTGATTTGATAAAATGTGTTATCAATAAAGATGATGTGCTCATAAGATATATCTTTATCCCTATGTCCACTTATCCGTTCATTTTTTCTTGTCTTTATTCATTTATTCAATATTTATTGAATACTTCCCATAAGCAAGTCATTGTTATAAGTGCTGGAACATAACGGTAAGCAGAATAAAGTCCCAACTATTTTGTAGCCTGCTTTCTAGTGACAAAATGAGGTAGCATAAGAGTAATAGGAGGGGGCGGAAAGGGAGTCATGGTCACTGTACCGTGAAGGACGATCAGAGAACTCCTTACACATAAAATATTTAAGTGGAGAACTGAAAGAAATAGAAGAATGAGCCCTATGACTCCCTGGTGTTAGGGTGCATAGCAAATACAAAAGTCTTTACAAGAATGTTGTCACAAGCATTTTTTTATTTAAAAAATTACAATGTATTATATTATGGAGGTTCCTATCAAAAAGTCATAAAAGAATAAGAACCTTTTCTTTCTGTGAAAAACCTGGAATGACTTGACTTTCCTTTTTCAGTTTGTGTGTGTGTGAGAGAGAGACACTTTTCATTCTGTCTTTTGCCACCATCTTAATACATTTCTTGAAATGATTTTTATCAAACTTTAAAACCATTGTAGGCCTTAGCAAAAGGAACATTGGAATTGTAAATTATTTTTTTCTTCTCTCACTCAGAGACTTTTTTTCCTTTCATTCATTTTTTTTTGAGGGGGGGCCGGGCTGGGTTTGAATCTACCACCTCCAGCATATGGGGCCAGCACCCTACTCCTTTGAGCCACAGGTGCCACCCTCCCTTTTATTCTATATTACAGAAGAGCCACTTGTGTTACTTACCAGTTTGTATTATGAATTGCTACATCGGCAACATTTACTTTTTCCCCCAAACCTATTTGGTAATAGTTAACTTTATCCACACTCCATATAACCCAATTTAACATAAAGAAATAGGGAAAGATCTCTGAAAGCTAAGTCAAAATGCATTGTTTGAAAGTATAGGACTAAGCCACAGCATGTAGAAACATACCACTGTCTTCTACCTGACCAGAATACTGAGCTGATTATCAGTACGGTCAGCTCATCAAGCCAAAGGACTTTTTCTGGAAGGTCCCCATCCCCCATGCCAAGTAGACATGCCCTTTTTGGTGTTAGAACTCAGGATTCTTTCTCATTTTCCAATTTTCTTGTTTGTGCAGAAGGCTCGGGTTTTACCCACACAGGCATTAATGTGGTGACACCCATAAGGACCTATCTGTAGACTGCTTCATCTTTTCTTCACTCCTTTCTTATTAATGAAAGAATTCTTTCTGCCTGGCTGCCTTTGAGTAGGGACATTCCCTTCCTGCCTTCAGATGTGGACCCAGACTGAGCCCCATGCCATTTACTCTCCTGGTTCTCAGTGCTTCAGACTTGGGGGAACCATACTATCAGCTTTCTGGGGGCTGCAATCTGATGTCTACTGATCTAGATTTCTCAGCCCCCCACCACCTATGGGCCAGTGCCATAGAATGAATCTCATCATATGAGCACCTATGTGTGTGTGTATGTGTAAAATCTTCCATTATTTCCCAGTCTGGATTAGAACAATAAATATTCCAATTTCCTAAAATACGACTCTGACAGTTTTCAAAAATTCCAAGCAATTATTTAAATAGTTCTCCAAATACCTTCTCAAAACTGTAACCGTGATTAATACATTTACTAATAAACAGTGGACATCAGAAGGCTAGGAAGGGATCCCTGTATGTTCAACACAAGGAGCTGGTAGATAAAATCTGAATGTACTTTAACTGTGAACCATGCATTCCCCAAATTCATACTTATATCAATATTGTTTTAGCTATTGTTTTGTTTTTAACAGAAGGAGTGGAAATGAACTATTTCCTTTGCTGTCACTTTGCAAATCATAAAATGATTTGCCATCTGCTCTGTAAAAATTACATTGACTTTTACTCAGTTTCCTGGATAACTGGGTCTGAGATAATTCAGATTAGATTTTTTTTACTTCTAAATTAAATTCCACTTGATCATGCTTTTCCATATTTTTAAAAGGTCATGTATAATATTCAGGCTTATTGTGGTTCAAGGCAAGCTGCATTATACATTATAAATATTCTGCTTATCCCTAAATTCATTAAACCAACAGTGTTTAAGAAAGACTAGGGCTACCAGTTAATTTTGAAAGCATAATAATTTCTTATAAGGGAAGAAATGTAAATCAAATAGTGACTTTGCTGTCATCCAGTTAAGACCAGCATTAACACATTTTTTGGTAAATCAAGATAATGTACGGATCCATATCTTCATATACTAACATTGGTGTCATAAATGCTGTCAAAATGAACCCAGCGGTACAAACATATCATATATATATGTGTATATATATATGAAATGTGTATATATATATACACATACATAAACACACACATATATGTAAAAGAGAATAAGTGTATATCTTCATGCTCCAAAAATAGTCTATTTAAAAATGAAAAAAGAATATAAGAGCTATTATTATAGTCTTTATACTTGCAAGCTAAAAAACCCATTCAATAACAAAAAAAAAAGCAAAACAGTAAAAAAGAAAGAAAGAAAGAAAGAAAGTCAGTCCACAAGGGTAATGCTAGTTTTGAATCATGAAGTGGCAAAAATTGGCTAAAGTACTGATCAAAATTCCTAAGACACTATCAGTTATACGTCAGTTTGTGTAGGCAAAGAAATGTTTTAAACATTCTTTAAAATTCTAACACTAGAATTATCTATATGGCTCTTGACCTTTTAAAACTATGTAAGGTTACAATATCTCAGCTTGCTGACTGTATATTGATGCTTAGAAAATCTGGATAAGCCTGATATGTAACCACATATCTTACATGGTCTGAGTTAATATATAAAATTTGGCATGAAACTTCTCTTTTGGTAAGACTAGTGTGCAAAGTATGATGACAAATAAGATAAATAATCCTGAAATATCTTCTCACTTATTAATTGCAAAGTGAAAAGGCAAAATTTCTTAGTGAAGTTCCCTCTGCCTCACTCAGATAATCAAAATCAATTATCCATGTAAAAGAACAAGTGGAAATCCTACTCCTCCCCATACCCCACACTGAAAAGGACCTGACTTCACTTCTCTGGTATTTCCTTGCAGTGTGCACAACCTGAAAATAATCCTAAGCAGATCTGAGACAAAGCTAAACTAAGCAAAACGATGACCAGCAGGCTTCAGAATTGTCAAGATCTTGAAAAACAAAGACAGAAAAATACATTCAGTGTAAGGAGATTAAGGAGATATGATAACGAAATGCAACATGTGATGCAAGATTGGCTTTTGGACTACAGTACTTTTCTTTGACTATAAAGCACCTTGTGCCATAAATTGCATTTCAGGAGAGAGATACACAGAGGGTGTGTGCAAGAATCATGTAATTATGAGGTCATTGTTCCATGGGAGAATCTGTGTGAGGGTTATATGGGAAAATAATCCACTATTTTTGGACCTTTCCATAAGTCTCAACTTATTTTACAATGAAAAGTAAAACAAAAACATAAAAATAAGTATGTTGATGTCCATTACATTTCTGCTGGTAAAAAAAAAAATAATAATTGTTTTTATCCTTTGTATTCTTATTAAAACATGTTGTTAGTTATTCTGTTTGGACTTCTTGGCTGGAAAAACTTTTTGATATTATTTAGTCCATCTCTCCACCATCATTGCCACATTTTTATCTTAGAGGATAAAGATACACGCCAAATTCTTGGCTCATTCCTGTAATCCCTGTCAAAACTTTAGGAAGTTGACATGAGGGAATTACTAAAAGCCAGGAGTTCTAGAATAGCCTGGGCAACATAGCAAGATCCCATCTCTAAAAAATAATATTTTAAATATAAGCTGGGCATGGTTAGATGTGCCAGTAGTCCCAACTACTTAGAAAGCTAAGGCAGGAGGATTGCTAGCCCAGGAGTTTGAGGGTACGGTAAGATGTGATTGCACCACTGCAGTCCACCCTGGGAGTTAACCATGAGCCTCTGGGTCCCACACCTTACTTTTAAATTTTCCCTTTTTCTGGGGATGCCTTCTTCTGAAAAAAAAAATGGGGTCTTCATTCCCCATTCTGTCTTCAGTACGCAATCTTTTTGGCACCATGGACGAGTTTTATAGAAGATAATTTTTCCATGGACTGTGGCAGGGGTAAAGGGGTAGGGACAGGAATGGTATCAGGAGGATTCAAGTGCATTGTACTTATTGTCCACTTTATTTCTATTATTGTTACATTGTGATATATAATGAAATGATTATATAATTCACCATAGTGCAGAATTAATGGAAGCCTTGAGCTTGTTTTCCTGCAACTGGATGTCCCAGTGCTAGAATCACCATCTCACCTCCATCTCTGATCAGCAGGCATTAGATTCTTATAAGGAGCACACAACCTACATCCCTCACATGCCCAGTTTAAGACAGATTCATGATCCTATGAGAGTCTAATGTAGCTGCAGATCTGACAGGAGGTGGAGCACAGGTGATGATGTGAGTGACTGAGGATCTTGCTTGCTTGCTTGCCAGCCCACCTGCCGCTTACCTCTTGCTGTGTGGCTTGGTTCCTAATAGGACACAAACCAGGTCCCTGGCCAGGGGTTAGGGACCACAGATTTAGGACATAATTTTAACACAATTTTATTCAGGTCGAACCTGTTCCCTCCAGTTTCCACAGACTCCCTCTTGTCTAAACTGCATGCTGCCTTCATTTCCAGGCTAGTAGGGAATGGTATTGACATCTGTGAATTCAAGTGTAGTAGGAGATGAGAGGCAGGTACACATACAGAAATAAAGATATATAAAAAGAGATAAGAATGAAATGTTTTAAAATTATCTACAAAATATCTTTTAGATAAGAGGACAGATTAGTTTTAGCTTGAGGTAAGAGAGCAAAATACATCCTGGGGATGGTAGGTTTTTCTAGACATTGATTGAAAGACATTGATGAAGGCAAGTGTATTTGGTGTTGAAAAGAATGATAAAGGGGACAAGAACCATTTCTGAAAGATTTATAGTTCCCTCTTTCTAGAATTTTATGAAGTCCTTAGGGCTTCTTAAGATTTCTGTGAAAAGATTACAGACATAAAAATAAGATTTTTTATATTATTGTAAATTTGATGTTAAATAAAGCCATAATATTTTTAGTATTCAAGACAAGAGAATGAAGAGAAAGAAAGAAGGAAGGGAGGGAGGGAGGGAGGAAAGAAGAAAAGGAGGAAGGGGCAGGGCCCGTGGCTCAAAGGAGTAGGGCACTGGCCCCATATGCCGGAGGTGGTGGATTCAAGCCTAGCTCCGGCCAAAAGGAAAAAAAAAAGGAAGGAAGGAAGAGAGGGAAACCACAGATGTTGTCACCACTGCCTGAAGATACGAGTGCATCTAAACCTCTTGGGAAAGCAGGAGCTCTGGATCTCCCTTCTGCAGGTCTCCATATGGAAGGATTCCAAGCTTTCCTCTGCACTCATGTTCCAGAGTTAAACAGGTCTCTTTGAAACTGAGGACTTTGTTCTGAGCAGATAGAGGACAGATTAAAGACTAAGAGGAAACCTAAATGAAGACTTTATGTACTGCATTACTTTATGGTATTGCATTTCAATTTACTTTTTATTTTGATCTTTAATCTGATCTAGAAATAAACCGTTAGAAATATTTATTATCTCCCTGCATATTGAAAATGTTGCAGACACTCAGCCTTGGTTATATATGTTAATAATTTATTTTGGCTGTTTTTATCCTGTGGGCCTTATAGAGAGAGATATTTTTTGTCTAACAAATTGTTGCATTTTATAATGTTTTTTTCACTTTCTTATCAAAGATTACTACAAAGCCAGAAATCAGTTTTTTTTCAACAGAAAGCAAATCAGTTTCACCACAGCAGACTTGTGCATCTTCAGCAATTCCCAAAAAACATCAATTTGCTTAATCCATGTAAGAATTTTGATGATATATTTTTAATTCATTGTACATTTTGAAATTTTGAAAACACTTCATACTCAAAAGATTCAGAGATCATAGACTGTCAACCCTGAACCTATGTTTGTCAGAAAATGGAAGGACCAAGTTTGTTAAATTTGGGCAATTTTCATTAATTCTGTAGATTCCAATATTAGGCAGCCATTTTCAACATAGTGCCTCTTAATAAATTGAATAATAGTTAGCTAGATTTCAAGGGATCATAACTGGTGAATATATATAGAAAACTTCAAATCATTTTGTTCTATAAATATGTGCACTAAATTAATGCATTTCATTAATTCTGATGCTTTAGAATTTTTTTATTACTTCAAAATGTTAAGGGGACAGAAATGTTTTGGTTCTGTGGCTATCTTGTATAGTGCTTAAGTCAGGGCTTGCAGAACAGCCATTACCTGAGTAGTGCTCATTGTTCCTGACAGGTAATTTTACTCCTTGTCCTTTCTTTCTCCTCTCTTTGTGATTTCCAATGACCTCTGCATCTCTATGTCTCCGCATCTCTGTGTCTGTGCGTGGCCATCATTCAGCTCTCAATTACTAGCGAGTAGATGTGGTATTTGTTTTTCCATTCCTGAGATACTTTGCTTAGAATAAATGTCTCTAGTTCTGTGTACATTGGTACAAAAAACATTATTTCATTCCATTTTATGGCTGAGGAGTACTCCATGGTATGTGTGAATTTGTGTATGTATGTATATGTGTGTGTGCATCTATAGATACTACATAGATAGATAGATACACACATATACATATATACCACTTTTTCTTAATACACTCATGAATTAATAAACACTTAGGTTGATTCCACATCTTTGCAGTTGTGAATTGTGCTATAATAAATATTTCCTTTTATACTGTTTTCTCTGACAGTAGTAATTTTCAGTCCTACCAACAGTGAATAAACATTCCTTTCTCTCTCTCTATCCACACTAGCATCTATTGACATCTATTTGAGATTTTAATCATGATCATTCTGACAAGGGTAGGGTGGTATCTCATTGATTTTTTAATTTGCATTTTTATGATGATCAGTGATTTTGAGCATTATTTCATATGTTTGTTGGGCAGTTGTCTATCTTCTGCTGAAAAACTTCTGCTCATGTAATTTGCCTACTTTTTGATAAGGTTGCTGTTTTTCTCTTGTTGACTTGTTTGACTTCTTTGTAAATTCTGGATAATAACACTTTAACACATGTACATAGTTTATGACTATTTCAAGTATTTTATTCCATTCTGTAGCATGTCTATGTACAAAGTTGATTATTTCTGTGGCTGTGAAGAAAGTTGTAATTAAATCAAGTTTTGTTTATTGATTTGTGTTGTTGCTGTACTTGCCTTTGGGGTCTTAATCATAAATTCTTTGTGTAGACTGATGTAGAATAATTTTTCCTTGCACTTTTCTTTCCTTCTTTCTTTTCCTTTCTTTCTTTCTTTCTTTTTATTTCCTTCTTTCTTTTTTTTTTGTAGAGACAGAGTCTCACTTTATCACCCTCAGTAGAGTACCAGGGTATCACATAGCTCACAGCAACCTCCAACTCCTGGCCTTAGGCAAATCGATTCTCTTGCCTTAGCCTCCCGAGTAGCTGGGATGACAGGCACCCACCTGGCCACAATACCCAGTTTCCTATGTACTTTTCAGAACTTTTATGGTTTTATGCCTTACATTTAAGTCTGTTATCCATTTTGAATTCATTTTTATAACTGGCAAAAGATAAAGGTCCTGTTTCATTCTTGTACTAGGGGGTAGGTAGTCTTCCCTGAACTATTTATTGATTAAGGACAACCTTTCCTCAGTGTGCGTTGCCATCTTCATTGTCAAAGAGCAGTTGGTTGTAGGTAGATGGTTTTACTTCTGGGTTCTCTATTCGGTTCCATTGGTCTATGTCTCTACCTTTATACCAGTACCATGCTGCTTTCTTACTACAGCCTTATAGTATAATTTTAAATATGGTGATGTGATGCCTCCAGATATATTCTTTTTGCTGAATATTGCTTTGCCTGTTATGTTTCTTTGTTGGTTCCACATGAAGCATGGAATTATTTTTTCTAGATCTGTGAAATACGGTGCTGGTATTTTGATGGAGATTGCATGGATTCTCTAATTCACCTTAGACAATATTAGCATTATAACAATGTTGATTCTACCAATCGATGATGACGGGATGACGGGATGTTTTCCAGTTTATTTGTGTTAGCTAGGATTTCCTTCATCAATGTTTTTTAATTCTCCTTGTAGAGCTCTTTTATTTCCTTAGTTAACTATGTTCTCAGACATTTTATTTTCTCTACAGCTACCATAAAAGGCATTAAGATCTTTATTTGACTCTCAGCTGGATTATTATTAGATAGAAATGCTACTGATTTCTGAACACTGATTTCACAACCTAAGATATTGCTGAATCTTTTCTACTTATCAGTTCTAGGCATATTTTGATGAAGTCTATAGGGTTTTCTAGATGCTGAATCATATCATCAGCAAAAAGGGCTAATTTGACCTCCTCTTTCCTGACTCGCATACCCTTTATTTTTCTCTCTCCCTGATTGTTCTGGCTAGGATTTCTGACACTATGTTGAAAAGAAGTGGTGACAGTGGGCACCCTTGTCTTGTTCCAGTTCGTATGGAGAATGCTTTCAACTTTTCTCACTCTCAGTATAATGTCAGCTCAGGGTCTGTCATGTATGGCTTTCATTATTTTGAGGTATGTTTCTTCTATGCCTAGTTTGTTGAGGGTTTTTATTATGGAAGGATGCTGAATTTTATTGAATGCTTTTTTCCATCTAATGAAATGATCATATGGTCTTTGTTTTTGCTCTTTTTCATTTGGTGAATCTTGTTTACTGATTTGCA
Source organism: Galago senegalensis (assembly GCA_963575145.1). Taxonomy (NCBI): domain Eukaryota; kingdom Metazoa; phylum Chordata; class Mammalia; order Primates; family Galagidae; genus Galago; species Galago senegalensis. The sequence continues at coordinate 21,449 of CAUYTI010081483.1, read as the reverse complement.
TATGTTACATGATCCTTGCCTCATTTAGATAAAACTCAATTGATCCCAGTGAATAATTTTGTGATGTGCTAATGACTTTGGTTTGCTATCATGTTTTTGTGAAGTTTTTCATCTATAGTCATAAGGAATATTATTCTGTAGTTTTCTTTGTTGTTATTGTCTTTCCTAGCTTTAATATCAGGAGATTCTGGCTTCATGGAACAAGTTAGGGAGCATTCCCTCCTTTTCAGATGTCATGCAATAATTTCTATATGAATGGAAGCAATTTTTCTTTTTGGGTCTCATAGAATTTAGCTATAAATCCATGTGGTCCATGACATTTCTGTTGGGAGATTTTTTATCACTGCTTCAATAACCTAATTGAAGCTATATCATTATGTGTTTATAGAAAATTATCCATTTATTATACATTTTCTCATTTGTGAGAATAGAGGATTTTTGTATTATTCACAGATTATGTTTTGTATTTCTATGATAACAATTGTAATATATATTATTTGTCATTTAAGATTAAGCTTCGTTGAGGTCCATTATCCTCTCTTTCTAATTAATCTAGTGAATGGTGTATGGATTTTTTTTGTCTTTTCAAATAGCCTTGTTTTGGTTTTTCCTAATCCTTTGTCTTGTTTTATTTGTTTCCATTTCACATAATTCTGCTCTGAGCTCTGTCTTTTTTTTTTCTTCTGCTGGCTTTGTGTTTGGTTTGCTTTTTTCTAGAACTTTCAGATGTGGCATTAGGTTATTCATTCATGGTGTTTCTGTCTTTTTCATGTAGGTATTTTATGCTATGAATTTTCCTCTTAGAACCGTTTTCTATTTATCCCTTAGATTTTGATAGTCCATGTCACTCTGTCATTTATTTCTAGGAATCTTTTGATTTCCCATCCTAATGTCATCATTGACAAAGGTTTGTTCAGAACCAACTTATTTAATTTTCATGACTTTGTGCAGATTTTAATGTTTCTCCTGGATTGGTTTCCACTTTTATTCCACTGTGGACAAAGAAGATGCATGGTATGATTTTGATATTTTGAATTTTCTGAGTCATGTTTTGTGGTCTAAGATATGATCAGTTTTGAAGAATGTCCTGTACCTTGATGAGAAGAATGTATATTCAGTCATTTGAGGATAGAATGTTTTGTAAATGTCCGTTAATTACATTTTTTTATAAAATCTTGTTTATATTCATTTTTAAATTTATTTTCTCCTTTGATAGTTTGTCCAACTTATCACTGAGGTGTTGGGGACCCTACAATTAATGATACTACAGTTTATGTCTTTGCTTAAATCTAATAGAATTTAATTGATTAATCTGGAAGCTCCTGTTTTAAATGCCTATTTATTTAGAGTTATTATGCCTTCTTATTGAGTTGATCTCTTTATCATTATATAATGTCCATCTTTGTCTTTAGTATCATTGTTGATTTAAAGTCAATTTTATCTAATATGAGAATTGCTGCATCTTCTCATTTTTGATTTCCATTTGCATGGAATTTCTTTTTTTTTTTGTATCCCTTTATACTGAGTTTTTGTGAGTCCTAGTGAGTTAGATATGTTTCTTGGAGACATCATATATTTGGGTGTGTGTTTCTCAGAGATACCATACATTTGGGTGTGTGTTTTTTTAATCTATTCAAATGTCACTGTATAGACAAATAGTCAATGTATTGACATTTGGGATACTATTCTATTTATCATGTTGGATGATAACTTGTTTTTGTTTTCTATCTTGTGCTATTGTTTTGTAAGATCTGTGTGCATTACCTTTCAGGTATTTTTGTTTGTTTGTTTGTTTTCCACTCTAGTGGGTACCTACTGTGTTGTTCCGTGTATAATGTAGTTCTAAGTATGTCCTATAGAACAGACCCTGTAATGACAAATTCCCTTAGTATTTGCTGCTTTAGAATAGCCTTTATTTTTCTATAATTTATGAAACCTAGTTTTTCAGGGTACAATAATACTGATTGACAGTTATTTTGTTTAAGGAGATTAAAAATGGGACCCAAATCCCTTCTGGTTTATAAAGTCTCTGCTGAGAATTCTGCTGTTAGCCTGATAGTATTCCTCTGTAGGTTAGTGTTTGTTTTTCTCTGGCTTCCTGTGTAATATATTTTTCTCCTTGATTTTTGAGTTTGGCCAATTTGATGACTGTGTTTTTAGACATTTAGTATTTTCCATTTATATTCCTAGTGTTTGATAACTATCTTGTATCTAGATAGTTGAATCTCTGGTTTAATCAAGAAAGTTTTCCTCAATAATTTCCTCATTTGATTTCTGGTTTATTATATAGATATATATATATTTTTTCTCTTTCTTCCATGAGAATACCTGCAATTCAAATATTAGTTTACTTCATGCAGTCTGTATGTCTCTAATTGTTCATTCTTCTTTGTTCTCTTTTCTATATCTTTGACTGAATGAGTTATTTCGAGAACCTTATCTGGAAGCTATTAGATTTTTTTTCTTGTCTTTGCTTTAGGCTGTTGTTGGAGCTTTCTATTGTTTTTTGAAATTCCTTAAATGACTTATTTCTTTAAGTTCTATTACGTCCTTTCTTATGTTGTCTAGCTGTGGGCAAATTTTTCATTTTTTCATTGACATCATGAAATATTTTTTGACTTCATGTTGGTTTTTAATTTTCCCTTCAATTCCAATTATCTTATTTGCCATCAATTTCTGACATTTTGAACAATTTCCTATGGTTGTGGTCTATTGCTGTCAATCCATCATGATCCATTAGGGATGTCAACTATGGTGTTGTTGTTGTTGTTTTGATATGCTGTTAGAGTTATTTTGCTGGTTTCCTCTCTTCTAAATCATTTTTCTTGACTCAGGGTTCATAGATTTGCAGTACACTTATTCTCTTTTTTGGGAACTTTTCCATCTAGTGAGGAGAAGGTGAGGTTACTAAATGACATTATTTTATTCTACTCTGGAAGATTGTGCAAGCAGGAGAGGGAGTCAGGCTATCTGATGCTGGTTCCAGGGTTACCTCTAATTCTTTGGCTAAGCTTAAGAAAGTCATCAACAATTTAATTAAATACTGATGACAACCAACAATCAGAGAAATATCAATTAAGCAAAAATGAAGAAGAGGCTACTATTGGTGGGAAAAAAGTAAACTGCTAGAAGAAACAGATGACAGTGACAAAATAACAAAACTAAAATAATTTAAAGTAGTTTAATTGTAGCTTCACAGAGTCTTTTTGAAACTTAAAACTTGTGCTCTGTAAGCTACAAATTTAATAGAAAAATGAAATGGGGCTCAGCGCCTGTAGCACAGTGGTTACGGTGCCAGCCACATACACTGAGGCTGGTAGGTTCGAACCTGGCCCAGGCCAGCTAAACAATGACAACTATAACAAAAAATACCCAGGAATTTTGGCTGGCACCTGTAATTCCAGTTCCTTGGGAGGCTGAGGCAAGAGAATTACTTAAGCTCAAGAGTTTGAAATTGTTGTGAGCTGTGATGCCATGGCATCTACTAAGGGTGACATAGCAACACTCTGTCAAAAAAAATGAAATGAGTTATGGTGATATATATTAGTGTCCTGAAATATCAAATATAAGAAAAATATTAAAACAAGCTTATACTTAAAAGGAGATGAAAATCATAAGGTAAGGGGTAAAAGACTAAGAATAAGATACAGGCTATCTACAGTGAATTATGGCAGAAACATAAATAGGGAAAAAAAATAGCACACATGAAAGAGTGAAAAATATTCTAAGCTGAAAATGCAATATAGGCCTGACCTAGTGGCTGACACCCATAATCCTAACACTCTGGGAGGCCAATGCTGTAGGATCTCTTGAGCTTAGGAGTTTAAGACCAGCCTGAGCAAGAGTGAAACCCTGTCTCTACTAAAATTAGAAAAATTAGCAAGGTATAGTTGTGGGTGCCTGTATTTGCAGCTATTCGGAAGGTTGAGGCAGGTGGTTGAGCCCAGGAATTTGAGATTTCTGTGAACTAGGCTGACACCATGTCACTCTAGCCTGGGCAACAGAGTGAGACTCTACCTCAAGAAAAAAAAAAATATTCAAGCTTTTTCTATAGGTCAGCAAATTTAATAAGAAAAACATCCCAGAGCTATATATTTATAGCTCCCTATAAATTATGTATATATATATAGTCCCTATAACATATAAATATAATATATATGTCCCTAAAATATATATATGTCCCTATAATTTTTCTAAATTTCAATAAGTAGAATGACAAAATGATAACTTAAAATCTTGGAGAAAGCCTGAACAGCTACTACCCGAGAATTTCATCCCAGGCTAAGTTATCATTCACTTTTCAGGGTGAAAAAAAGAGAGAAAATAGGCTTTCAGGAATCAGGTGATATATAACCCACAAATCACAAATGCAACCTCAAGAAAATATTTTTAAAAGGATGCCAACCAAACCATGTATTAGTAAGAGAAAAGATATCATTGTGGAGGGGGGGGATAAAGAATACAGACACTATAAAGGAAACCTAGAATAGATCCAGAGCATATGTACAACAGTAATTGCCATTTGTAAAAAGCTTAGGTATCATCAATGTCATATGGTTCAAATCATTTCAATAAAAAGGGTGTGAGAAGTAGAAAGGAAGATGGGTGGGGAGAGCAAAAATAATTTAAAGGTTTTATTTTACTTCAATGGGAGAAAAAAGTAGAGTCGAAATGCAGCATGTTGACCGAAAAGGATAAATGAACCTCAGTTCCATGTCATGGTAGGGAAATTCTTGGTGAATTTGAATTACCAGAAGAGAAAGTTAATGAAAAAAGGAACACAAAATGCATAAAAACAGCAAAAAGCCTATAACAATAAGAATCCTACATAATCAACATGAAGATGGAAGAAATAAAATAAAGATGTCTGTTTTTACATGAAACACAAAAGTGCTGAATTTTACTATTAAAAGACTATTAGATTGTGCTTAAAAATACACCTCATGTGCTTTATGAGGAATATACCCAAAAATGTACAAAATTGAAACACTATACCACTATTCTTTGGCCTTATCGCATTTCTGATACTCATCCCTGTCTAAATGTATTCATGACTGACCATTCACAGGGGCATAGTCCCACACCCATTTCTGATTATAATCCTATCTTACCAACTGGTGGAGGTTCAGTGATGAATGGGGGCAAATAAAGGATGAGGAAAAGCCCAAGCTAAGGATGAGCTTGCCTCTTGTGCCAATTAAAAGATTTTAAAGACTAAACATATAAAACTTTATCTTAGTTTAAACTGCTTACATTAAAATATCCACTGAAAATGGTTGCTTCAAAATACTACTTATAAATTATTTTAGTTATTCATTTATTCAATTCAGTCAGTGACTAATCAAAGAATATTCTTTTATATAAAGGATTTTATTAATCAATGTGACCATGGTGCCATTTATATTGAACAGCCCAGATATTGCAGAGATAGAAGTAAAAGAGTTCTTAGACATGGCACAAAATGACCTCAACAGTACATCGATGAAGGCATGAGAGAATGGAGGAGAAGAAAAGATAATAAAAATGAAAAGGAAGATGGATCTCTCATTCTTAGAATTTATATTTAGAATCTCTCCAGTTCTAAAAGGCTTTGGTGAACTGCTGAGTCTTGGATTAGGAGCTATTCTTCACTGTATCCATCCCTCTCTTTTCTCTTTTACCCTGGGTCTCAATGACCTTATGTTATCAAAATTTCAACATATAGTAGAGCTATACTAGTTTCATAGGCTCACTTTATCACAGTAGTTTAAAATAACTGAAATTTAATATCTCATAGTTCTGGAGGAAATAAGTCCTAAATTAAGGTGATGGTGATACCGGATTTTTGACTTTAGATTTCCAGGCTCTTGGTCTCGACGATCCGATGAATGAGTCGACGGACCATATAATGAATGGTGAGGTTTTATTTACAGCTCAAAGAACCAAACTGCCTTCCAGGGCAGGATGCGAGTGTTACAACTCTTATGAAAACAGCTCTTACAAAGAGCTAAGCCTCTTTGCAGGGCAGGATCACCAGTAGAAGTGTTACAGCTCCTACAAAGGACCAAGCCTCTTTGTAGAGCAGGATCAGCAGTAGAAGTGTTACAGCTCCTACAAAGAGCCAAGCCTCTTTGTAGAGCAGGATCAGCGGTAGAAGTGTTACAGCTCTTGCGCTTTCTTCCTCAAAGTTCTGCAACAGCTCGCTGAAGTCTTGTTCTTCTGCTCTATCTTCCTTGAAGGTCTGCGACGATCTGCTCCCAGGCTCTCTGCTCAGGGGGCTTATATAGGGGTAATAGCTTAGCTGTGATTATTCTATAAGATAGATCAATCAGGAGTAGGATTGAAAATGGACCAATCAGGGATGCACCAGTGCTTTCCCCTGATCGGCAGGTCCTCTAGCGCAGCTCTACTGGAGCCTCTAATGGGGGAGGAAAGCTCCCCCACTTGCTCCAGCCTGCCAGTTCCTGCTGCTGCCACCAAGATAGAAGTAGCAGGTCCCCCAGCCCTGCTCGGCTGAGCTGGCTGGGGTGCCACTTTTCTGGTATCAATGGTAGGACTCTGTTCTTACTGAAAGCTTTGGTGGAGAATCTGTTTCATTCTTTTCTTAGTCTCTGGTATGAACAGTGACACTTTGCATTCCTTGGCTTGTGGATACATCAACCTCTCTCCACTGTCACATGGTATCTCCCTGTGTCTCTGCCTCTGTGTCTCTTCTCATCTTAAAAGGGAACAAGATATATTAGATTAAAGGCCCATCCTAGTACCCCATGACCTCAACTGAATTAAGTAAATTTGCAATGAACATATTTCCAAATAAAGTCACATTCTAAGGCTCTGGGAAGAACACAAATTTGAGGATATTGAAGGGGAACATTATCCCGCCCAGTACATGAACTCATAGCTCAGTGGGTCTTTGTTAACTCACAGGGATTTAATTTTGAATATGAATTTCTACAGTAGAATAAACATGACTAGTGGAATAAAATAGTTTTTTTCTATCTGTTAAAATGATTTGACACATTAACATTTAGGGATAAGCTAGGTGAGACAAGACCAAAGGACCTTCAGGTTACAACTTTTATGCTCAAATTCTCTCTGCCTACTAGTTCATTGTTAAGAAAAGTATGTATATGTCCTCAGGCCATGCTCTTAATCATGTCACATAGAGAGTAACCACATCATAGACTTCCCCATGGCCCAGGAAATAATTGCTTGACCCTATGGCTAGGTGGTTTATAAAGTACACTTGCAAATTGGCAAGCAGAGCTTAAGTGTCAAAAATGGATAGTGGTTTTACAGTAAATTATATCATATCACAGAGGTATTGCCATCATCAATTGTGACTTACAATGCCGCTTGGGCAACAAGAAGGCAATATAAGCATGACCCTTGCAGCTTGAATGAAAGTGTCAGCTGGGAAACAAAGCCTCCGTCGTCAGGGCATGATCACCACAGACTGCTGTGCAAAGACAGCATAGAGATCGTTAAGCCCATGGAGGTATGAGTGATGCACTAACATCTGCCTAGCTCTGGGGAACCAGAATCCACGTTAAAAAAAAAAAAGAAAAAAATCCGCCTTGCATTGCCTCGCTGTCAGTTTCTGCCCAACGTTCTCTCAAAACTAGGGGAAGAAGAAAAACAGTTAAAACTACATAAAGCTCCCCATTTATAAAATGGTCCTTGCAGTTTAAAATTGAATTAAGACAAATGTAGAAGAAAAAAATTAAGAGAGAAGGAAACATAGGAAGAGAATTGGGGGAGAGGTCTGGGACAGAGTGAGTTAGTTTTGGCACGCAGATTGCTCCAGAGCTCCAATGACGGTCACTACTAACAAATGCTTTGAGCTCCTTGTTAAATAAATGCTTGTTTGGGTAGATACATCTGAAGTTGGAACTGAAAAAAATATGCTCCAGTTGGCTGAATGTCAAACAAGCCCCACTTTGGGAGTTCAGCATCTGTCAGGTGAATCAGAACAAGGGTTCCACTTATATGAAGCAGAAGAAAAATTACATCTAATGAGCTGCTAACACCAAGGGTTCATAGAGTTCCTAAAGGTATCAAATCAGGCAGGACTTAAAAGACTCATAAGAATTTTTGATGCTCTGAGAAAACTATTCACAGAGAAAAACTAGAGGGAAATTGTTATTAACCAAACATATTTGTTGAAGGCATACAACAGATATGCTACTCAGTGCCTTACTGGTATTATTATTATAATCTTCACAACTACCCTAGCTTGAATATTTTTATTGCATATCACAAATAAAGAAACAGGCTGTGTGAAATGGAGTAATTTTCCCATAGTCATACCACAAGCTGGAATTAGAAAGAGACTGAGTTTGGAATTTTTGCCTTTAATCTGTTCTAATGCCATCCCAGAAAATAAGTCCAGCACACACAACTGCAAATACGTATGCTGACTCTATGAGAGGGTCATTTCTTTTTGTAACACTAGTTAACACAGGGCATAGACAAACATAGAAATGTTTTCATGTAGAATGAGAACTGAACCATGAGGGAGACAGTCAAATTTTTAAATATGGAGTTAGTAACAGCATGTAGTCCATCATTGTAATCTGTACTGATTGTGACCACTCTCCTTTTGTACTTGTTACTTGTTTACATGATATGTTACGGTTGCTTTATTCAACATTCTTTCTCAATGGCTTTCAAAGTATTATTCATGATTTGGGGCCTCAGATGCAGCGGGAACACTCACCTGTTCATGGCCAAAGGTCATCTGTATTACCGTATGCAATTATTTTATGATCTTTGTCATTTCTGCTCTCTTGTCCTCTGTCATAAGCAGCCACTCTAACTTGTATCATGTTTGTTCTTTAATAGGCTGAATATGACAAAATGTTTTATGTTGTTCTTAATCCACACAAATAAAATGGTGGCACAAAATTTATTTTTATTCTGGCTTTTCTCCCTCGACATTTAATTATAAGGAATTTCAAATGCACAGCAAATTTGGAGAAACTTTTCTCTGAGTATCATATATACATCCTCCAGATCCAAGTATTAATATTTACTGCTCTTCTATTTATTTCTTTATCCATCCATTTATTTATTATATTGAGGACATATCAAAGTACATTAGAGATATTAACACATTTCTACCTTTGCGCACACACACACACGTATGTAATATGCATATCATTATCTAGAGTCTAATATTTATTTATACTTTTTTCTTTAAGGTAAAATTTTTTAAATGATGGATGCACATTTTAATTGCACATTTGCCAAGTTTGGGCAAATCCATACACCTATTTAACCCAATAATCATATCAAAATATAGTGTATTATCTTTATGTTACAAAGTTCCCCCAGTCAACACTTTGCTGTTACTGCCAGAGACAACGATTGCTGTTTTTATCCTTTTTTTTTCACCTTAGATTCTATTTTCCCATTCTAGAATTCCATATGATGGATGCTTCAATATGTGCTCTTGCAGGTGAGATATCATTTTCTCGGCATCTTCTAGCGTAATGTTGAATTTTTGTGACTGCTGCATGGATCTGTTCACTGCTTTCAGCCTTGTTTCACACTGGACAGGTTCTGTACCTCTGTCTTCAGTTTTGTTGATTCTGTCCTGGGTCCCCCTGTATTCTGCTATCACAGCTTCCCAGTGATTTTTTTTTCTTATGATACTGTATTTTTCCACTCTAGATATTTTGTTTTGTTGACTTGTGATAGTTTCTATTTATTTGGTGGTTTTTCTTTTGTTGAAATGAAGAGTAATAGAAGAATACATACAGTTAGGTTACACTCTTTAAATTTATTAAGTAAAGTCCAAGATTCTATTTATTTGGTGGCTTTTCTTTTGTTGAATTGAAGATTAATAGAAGAATACATACCATTAGGTTACACTCTTTAAATTTATTAGGTAAAGTCCAAGTTGCAGGGAAGCCCTTCACCCAGGAAGTGTACCATATGAATTTTCTTTTTTATAAATAGAAGTACATTTTTCCTTAAGTGAATATAGTAATAATAGGTGCTTTAACATTCTAATTCAAAATCTGGGGGCATTAAATGTTGTTTTAGGCTGGTTGTTTTCTCTTTTGAAAATGGGTATGTTTTCCTAATTTCTCATATGTCAAATAATTTGGATTGTGTACTAGAAATTAAGAATGTTAAGTATTGAAAGCTCCAAATCTGTCCAGGTGTGCTGGCTCACACCTGTAATCCTAATACTTGGGGAGACTAAGGTGGGTAGATCACTTGAGCTTGGGAGATTGAGACCAGCCTGAGCAAGAACGAGACTCCATCTCTACTAAAAATAAAAAATAATATAAATAAAATTTAAAAAACTAGCCAGGCATGTAGCAGGCACCTATAGCCCCAGCTCATAGGAAGGCTGAGCCAAGAGGACCACTTTGAGCCCAAGAGTTTGTGGGCTCAAAGTTTGCTGTGAGCTATGATGATGTAACAGCACTCAGCATTCTCCCCAAGGTGACAGAGAGAAAGAGAGAGAGAGAGAGAGAGAAGAAAGAAAGAAGAGAGATAATGGAAAACTCTAAAATCTATCATAGTCTTCTGAAGACTTTCTTTTTATTTCAGAAGAAAAATAACGTGGTTGAATTCAAATGTAACCTCTGTCTCTTGAGCTGCAGGACAAATATCAGTTCCACTCTTTCTATCTTAAGTGGAACTGTTTGCAGCCAACTGTAGCACACGCATGTTTGAAGGGTCAGCCACAGAGGTGAGTGCAATTTAGTCACAGGTTATGAACTTCTCAGGCCCCCACTTGGCCAGTGTTCCCTCCTCACTTTCTGGTGCTTGAGTCACCCCAAAGTCTATCCTCTGGCTCTTCAAACTAGAAAAATACAGGTTTTTCTATCTAAATTTCAGTACCCTTTGAACTAAAATTTGGCCTGCTTTCACGTTAAAAATCATAAGTTAGGAAATTTATGCTGCACGAGTTTTTGTTTTTTTTTTTCCAATTTAACAACCCTTCCCCCCGCCACCTTTTTTTAAATTCTCTATTCTCTCTAGGTTGCTGTTCAGCACTCACAGCTCATATCTTGGGCTGGGTGAGCCATACTAGAAATGGCAAAAGTTTATTTCGTATATTCATTTTGCTGTATGTGCAAATAGTTTGTTGCTGTAGGCTGCTTTTTTAGTACTGCATATGGAGGCATATTTTACTCCTCTTTTCCCACAGCAATATTTTAATGCCCATAATTACGTTCATTTTCCCCTATAATTTATTGACTTTGCAAAATATTTTGAACTTTGCTAAAAACCCAAAAATGAAAAAAGAAAGCCTTATCAAGCTTCTCTGATATACCCTACAAATCAAAATGGCCATGTTGACATTGTGTGAAGTTTTATTTTGTTATAGATTTTGTTTTCTTTTCTCTCTTTATTTCCCCCCCTTCCTCTTTCCTCTTCTCCCTCCCTTCCTCCTTTCCCCCTTTCTTTTCTTTCTCTCTTCTTTCCTTCTTTCTTTCCTTCCTTTTCTTATTTTACCACAATAATTTTTAAAAGTCCTTCTTTAATAGTCATTTTCCTTCCACCTATCAGCCTCCTGTAGGATGTGTTTACCTTCTTAGGGAGCTCTTCCTCTAAAAAGTGATTTTTCCAAAAGATTAAGTATTGATCTTACTCTTTGTAAGTGATTTACATTTAATTTTCAGGAACTCTATTTTTCTTTTCTTTTTCTTAATCATCTTAACCTTAACTGCATTATATCTAGTTATGCATGACACTCCCTAAGTTCTCTAAAACTTTTATTTTCTTTATTTAATAGTGCTAAAGTCTCAGTAATTATTTTTTCAAATGCTTTCACACACACCCCTTAATTTCTCCTCTTCTGGAATTCCACAGACACACCAGTACTTCCATCCATTCTTTCCCTTTGTTTTTTCTTTCTTTTCTTTTCTTTTTTTTTTTTTTTTTTTTTTGAGACAGAGTCTCACTATGTGGCCCTGGGTAGAGTGCTGTGGTGTCACAGCTCACAGCTACCTCACCCTTGGGCCTATGCAATTCTCTTATCTCAGCCTCCCAAGTAGCAGGGACTACAGGAGCCGAGCACAACATGTAGCTATTTTTGTTGCAGTTGTCATTGTTGTTTAGTTGGTCCAGGCTGGTTTTTACCCACCAGCTTCAGTATGTGTGGCCGGTACCCTAACCACTGTGCTACAGGTGCCAAACCACCCTGGTCCTTTTCTTGCTGTATCTCTCTACATATATGCACATATGTGTGTGTATTTGTATGACCTTATTTCTTCACATTGACTCCTGGGAGATTTCATAAATGTGATCTTCCCTTTCAGTGATGTGTTGTATGGCTATATCCATATTGCAATTTCTCAATTCAGTGGGCTCTTTGGTAAAAGTATTATGCTTTAACATCAAATATTTCTACTGGATCTTTTATTTTAACTGCTCATCCTCCTTAATATCATTAATATTCTTTTTTCTCAGTACATTTATTATAGCTATTTTGAATTATTGTTTTACGTAAAGCATTGACATTTGTTCACCTCATGATATTGTTACAGAATTCTTTTTTGTAGCAAGCTGGTCAATCTCAGATTATCTTTGTCTATGAAGTTAAAAAATATATCACTGGTTCAGACACTACTGTAATTTTTGACTGCTTTCATTTGCAGTGTAAGGAATATTTTGTACTTTATCAGTGCCTTGGGTTACCAGTTGATACGTGATTTCATAGCATCTCTGGGAAGAGTTTGCTTTTCTGCGCTCATAGACAGATTAGAAGGCCACATCCCAGGTTCTGGCTTCAGGAGATATCGGTAGATTGAAAGGGGCTTGTGGTTTCAGAGCAGAAATCAGATGTTCTACAACTTTTCTTTGCCTACTTTGTTGTGCTGTCCCCTCAGCAGATTGACAGTCCCCTTCTGCAAAACTATCCCTCTCACTTCCTATGTCATGGCTCTCCTCTGAGATCAGTTCTTCCTTTATTGAAGCCAGCAGTAAACTCCACCTGTTGATACCCTTTTCTGCTGTCCAGGTATCTATGCTTTTCTGTGGATATACTCTTGACCCTAATGAAGCTGGGCTTGCTGTTTTCCTGACATAAAGTGGTAAAGGGCAGAGAGTGATTTATCCAAGAGCATGTGGCAAAGAGAACAGTATTCAACACAATGCTTTCTCCTTTAACCATCACTCAACTGTGATAGATAACCTCTTTAATCCTGGAGTATTGCTCCCTTAACATGCTAAGTCAAGATTCAGAAGAGAAATGATGACCAGCTTTATGCCCCTTACACCGTGGCATAAGAATGGCCGTGGGCCTGAAATATTTCTTTGCAAGGAGACCAGGAGCTCTTACAGATTGCTGTGCTGTCACCTATGTGCAACAGCTCTTTTCTGTTCTGTGATATGTGCTCTTTTGTTCTGCTTAAGCATGTATGTCATTTGACACCTGGGTATCCCACTGTTACATTTGTTCCAGCAGAGTTCTCCACTTGCAGCACAAAAGGGCTGTGTGTAGACCACTTTCCTGTGATGATGAAGGGGCAAGACTTTCTGGCCGTGGGAGACTGTCACTATAGATGATGATCTTGCTGGTCTCTATTTTGTGTCAGTGAAGCATTGCTTCACCCAGTGCTGTTTAAGTGGTATCCTTCTTGGTGAGCCCAATAAGCACAAACTGCACAGTGCATTGACATCCTATGACCGATATTCCTGAAGTTGGCTAACGGTGTCACTGCCCAAGACTTCCCTTCTTCCCATGCACATTTCTCAGAGGTTTTGCAAATCTTTTTAACACCTGAGGCATCTCCAAAATTGGCTCAGAGTCACACTAACCCATGATTAATTTCTATTTTGTTGGGAATTATATAATAATGGCCTTTTCTTTTTACCGTTGTATAATAATTGCTCTTACGTAAGTTTTTGCCCATTTTATCACTGATTATGGGTATTTTGCTATCTAAAATGCAAGACAAATCTCCCTACTAGTTGAATAATAGCCAGGTAGACATACATACCACAACTAACCTAACCATTTCCAAAGGTTGGAAATTTAAACTTCTTTTTTTTTATTTTTATTTTATTAATCATAAAGAGGTATATCATGTAGACATTAATACATTTAGGGGATACAATGTGTGATTTCATATACAGTTTGGAATGCTTATATCGTACTGGTTAATATATCCCTCACCTCATTTACTTAATTATGTGTTAAGACATTTATAATCTATACTTAATAGATCCGACATGTACCCTTGCAATGTGCACCATAGGTGTGATCCCGCCATTCACCCTCCCTCCAGCTGACCTCCCCCATCGCCTTCCATCCCTCTTCCCTCTTTCAACCTGGGCCATAGTTGTGATCAATTCTTCATATAAGAATGTGAGTGATTGTAAATTGGTTTCATACTAGTACTATTAGGAATTTAAACTTATTGACTTTTTTTTACTTTTTATTATAAACAACGTTGTGATAAACATTTATCACATAACTTACTGTGTCTAGTCTTATGAATTATAACAAACTTTTGACTTTTAAAAACAGAAATGTATTCTTTCCCATATTCAGGATTTTGGGATCTCTTTCTTTCACAAAGGGCCCAAAGTCCAAAATCAGCATCAGTGAGTCAAAACCAAGGTGCTGGCAGGGCAGCACTCCCTCCGGAAGCTGTAGGAGAGGCCTGTAGGTACGTTACCTCTCCTAGGATCTGGTAGCTGCTCTCATTTCTTGCCTTGTTGCCACATACCTGCAGTATTTAAGGCCAATGCTTTTGTTTTTGAATGCCTTTCTTCACAATAGCTTCCCATCCACGTGTGTGCTGAATTTCCCATTCTTTCCCTCTCATGAAGATATGCTTTCACTTGTAAAAATAAATAATAGTTTTCTGTCTGCTTGTGTTAACACATGGAGCTTACTCAGATATTCCAGGTTACTATCCCAGTGTCAAAATCTTTGACTAATCACATCTGCAACGTCTTTTCCATGTAAGATAACCCTGACAAGTGCCACAGATTGGGTCAAAATATATTTGGAGGGTCATTATTCAGCCTTCTACACTGCATGGAAAGTTTTCCTCATCACTCCTCCAAATTAGCCAAAGTGGATCAATGGAGCTAAGACATTAAGGCCCCAATATATACTCTCATGGTATTTTCTAAAATCGTAATTCTTATATACATCCAGCATAGCAATGCATGAGAGCACCCTTTCACTGCTTAATAGCCTGCATTTTTAGTTATTTTTAGGTGGGAAAGAAGATACATACTTTATTGGTTTCATTACCAGTAACAATGAATAGTTTTTGCCTGCTTGCTGGTTAATTTTCTGCTTCTAAGTATTATAGGTGTTGTCAACTGCTTTTTTTCTCGACATGTTGTACAGTTTTTAAAATAGGCAATTATTGACAGAACATCGTATTTTTAGCATACACTGATCCACGATTTTGCTCTTTCTTGTTTTTTTTTTTTTGTTTGTTTGGTCAGTTGGTTACTTTGTTTTCAGTGGTAAGCTTAGAAATGCCTCTCATCTTCAGAGATCAAGGGCATCAAACTAAATGCTATTACCCTCAGGCTTTTTTTTTCTTATATTTTAAATGAAAATGAGAATGTGTCCACCACAAAATAACCCAAATAATGACTTTATTCACAAATTAGTGAATAAAAGTATAAGAGAAAACACTGACTAAATTTTTTAAAGCATACAAATGATATCATCTCCTTTCTAATCCCTATGATTTTGTAATTAAAGAGCTATTTCTGCCCACATTTAAGAGAATTACTTCATAATGATCAAGTAGAAATGGATATGATATAAATCACATTTTTTATCTGTAATTTACTAGTCTGAAATTCATCTCCATACAGACTTACTGAATTCTTGCTCCTTGTATATTTTAGGGTGAATTGTGTCCGACACAACATGCATATGTTGAAACTCTAACCTGAAATGTAACTATATTTGGATATAAGAACTTTAGGGAGGTAATGGAGATTAAATGAAGTGATAAGGATAGGTCCCTAATCCAAAACAACTGCTGTTCTTATAAAGAGAGGGAGAAACATCAAAGCACTTTCTCTCTCTCTCTTATGGTTCACACACAGAAGAAAGGCCATCTGAGGACACAGTGAAAGGCAGACTTCTGCAAGCTAGGAAGAAAGACCTCACCAGAAACCAGCCTCAATAGTGGAGACTTGATCTTGGACTTCCAGCCTGCAAAACTGTGAGAAAATAAATTTCCTTTATTTGAGTCAATCAATCCATGATATTGAGTTATATGCTACAGATAATAAACTCATACTTAAATAATATCTCCTGACTTTGAGGAATGCACAGTTCACTCAAAATAGTGTAACTCAGACACGTTTGCCACTTCATGCTGTATTGCCTTCAGTAGTACCCACGTGTTGTATTGTTCTAGATACTGCTTTTTGTATTCATGTAAATTTGCCTGTTTCATTATCTTCTCTAATTAACTATTTCTAACCATGTTCTTGTCCATTCTATTCTACTGAGAGTTGTCTTATTTTCTGTTTTTCTTTTTTTTTTTAAGACGGCCTCTCACTGTGTCACACTGGGTAGAGTGCGGTAGTGTCATAGCTCACAGCAACCTCAAACTCTTGGGCTTAAGCAATTCTCTTGACTCAGCCTCCCAAGTAGCTGGGACTACAGGTTCCCGTCACAATGCCCAGGTATTTTTTTTGTTACAGTTGGTCATTGTTGTTTAGTAGTCCTGGGCCAGGCTTGAACCCACCAGTCCTGGTATATGTGGCCAGCGCCCTAACCACTGAGCAACAGGTGCCAAGCCTACTTAGAGTTGTCTTAAATGAAAGAAGATGTTTTTGAATTTGAAAATGAATGAAGAAAGTTAGTTTATTTTGATAAGTTCAAAAAATATATTTGCAGGACATTCGAGCACAATGTCATAGCAGAAAAAAATAATCTATAGCTGTAGATTGCTTACCTTAGGCATTTCTCTAATGCACCTCACTCTGTGATAAAAGGCGTTTGACTCAAAAATCAGTCCCTTAAACTCTTTTTCCTTCCCTTCTTTAATAATGACTATTTTCTCATTTCCTACTGTGGTGTTATTGAATTCATAACAGCAGTGCGGCCTCGTATCATTTACCTGTAAGCTAAACCAGAAAATTCAAGGAGCTTCAAATTATGAAATCTTATTTGGTAGCTTTATGCTAAATGGCAATCAGATGGAAAAGACACTGAAATAAAAAGGTACTGAGAAAAATGCACCAGTTGGTGTCATTTTCCTTATAAGCAGAAATTACATTGCTAGAGCATGATGGCATAAATTGTAATAATGTCCATCACAGGCTCTAAGATTACAAGGGAATTTTTTTTTAAATCCCATTTTAAAGAGAAGAATATGAAGATTTAGAGAGACATCCTGCACTAGAAAGAGCATAGGTTATGAATCACAAGTTAGGAACTGGTTTATGGGCCAGTTAAAGCAAGTATAACGAGGATCTGGACAATGTCCTTAACTTTCCAAGGTTTATTTTTCTCCAACCTCTTAGATAACTTTTTATAAAACAGGAGTGTGCTATATGCTACTGAATAATATACAGTGAAGAAAACAGAAACAATTCTACACAGGCTTAGAAAACTTTTGGAAGAGCCATGGCTATAATGGTCAGAGAAACTTCTACCAGAAATTATGAGGTGCAAACTGCTGACAGCGGCAAGCCAGGGTCTCAGCATCAAGTAAGTTGATTCACATTTTGACTAGGGTGACCAGATTTTAACATTTGTTAAGCGGGACAACATGGCTGGGGTGTGGGGCAGGGGCAGGGGACAGGGCAGGGCAGGGCCTGACAACAATGCAAACTTTGATAAGCAGTTCTCCATAATCACTTCTCAACAATTATTTGTTATTATTACAGTTTAACATTATAAAATTAACAAAAATGATATAAAACTCATATTCTGGTAAAATAGCCACATGGCAGCCGAAAACCGTATATTCCCTTCCTGTTCTCCTGCCTGTTTGTGCATTCTTTCCAAAAATCGGGACTTTTTTAAAACGCCGCAGGATGCAGGACAAATTATTCAAAAGCGGGACTGTCCCACCAAAAGTGGGACATCCAGTCACCCTACTCATGGCAACACAGTCTGGTAAATGTAGTTTCCAGGATTTCAGCTCCTGAAACAGAGGTGATGAAGAGAACCATGTGGGAGTGGGTCTGAGATGCTGGTATACCAGCCATCAAATAAGCTAATTCCATATAAATTACTGGCTTCCGGAGCAAGATGGTGGCTGAGTAACAGCCTCTGTGCAACTGGGCGCAGTGAGATTGGGGAGAGAAGATTCCAGGCATCTCCAGCTGGTGGGATTTGCCCAGAAACTTCCTTTAGGTGACGCAGGGAGTCAGCGAGAGACTTCTGGACCAAGGAGGAGGACAAAAGCAGTGGGGAACTGGCACTTGGTAGGTGCAGTTTGTTCAATCTGAGGCTGCCTGAAGCTGTAACCATAGCAACAGCGAGACTGCAAGTAGGAAAAGCCTTACTTGTGGGCTATTTTGGATTTTTTGGACTTGGGCACTCAATTAAACTGCCTAGGGAGATCTTGGGTGTGTGTGTGGATGACTTTGGGCATTGTCTGGAGTCCCAGACTGAGCCATTGAACTGGAAAGGAGCTACTATCATTCAGCTGTGGGCCGCCTGCACAGCCACTGTGGGGGGACTACACTGTAGGTCGCGCAGCGTTGGGATGAGCCAGGAGAACTTGGATGAGTAATTTAGTGACTGAGCTGCCCAAAGATGGGGACTGAGAGGCTGGGAAGAGTAGAGATCTAAGTGTTTGGCAGATTACAGCCTTGGCCCTTAGGGGCATGAAGTGAGACCAGTTTTGGCTCACTGGATAAGTGGGCAGCCACGCCAAGGGATATCCCAGCGATAAGTGCTTTCCTTGGAAAGCTTCTACTTAGCCAAGTTTCACAGTTTGGAGTGTCTTTTAAGCAGGCTGAGGAGACATTTGGGCTCCCAAGCCTGCAGGGACTGAGAAATCAGCAGAGTCTCCATCTCGAACAGTTATATCAACATCGTGATTAACATCTCATAACTTAGAAGATCACAGTTTCCCAGACTATATATACTGTTTTCGTTTTTTGGTTTGGAGTTTTTCTTTTTTTTTTTTTTTTTTATTAATTTCAACATTTTCCTCTACATTTTTCTTTTTTTTTTCTTTTACTTTCTTTTATTTCTTCTTCACTATTCTAGTTTAAATACAATCTTCCATTCTTGCCTTCTTTAACATTTGGAACTTCACTTTTGCTAGTATTTCTGACCCTTTTATTTGGGTATTTTTCCCCAGTGTTATCCTGTAAGGGTTTTTGTTTATTTGTTTCAGTTTGATTTATAGTATTTTTGTGTTTCCTCTCTACCTGGTGGAGATGGGGTACTGTTTCTGATCAGGCTAGCAAAGAATTGCTGACCTCAAGGGAACCACTCAAACTAGCACCCCCTGAGTTGGGAGTTTTAAGATTGGATCAAAGTACCCTACTATACACCTATATTACTCCTGTATCCTTCTTTCAGTGCCTTTCTTCTTTTTGTCAATATTTCCTTTTACTCACCCCCTCTTTCTCTTTTTTCTTTTTTTTCAAAATCTTTTTTCCCATCTTGCTCTTCAATCTTCTCATCCTTCTGGTCTTGTACCAAAAGGACACATTAAAACTTCAGGCCAGAGGCATAGTAACTTAAGAGCAAAAGGAAGTGAAAATAAAATTAGGGCAAGGAAACAGATATAAGAAAACACTCATGAAGAAGAATCAGCAGAAAAATCCTGGCAACATGAAATACCAGTCCAGAGCAACCCCTTCAAGGGATAATGAGGATTCCACCCATAAAGAAATGTTAGAAATGACAGAAGGGGAATTTAAAATACAGATGATGAAAACAATGAAGGAAATTGCTGAGAAAGTGGAAAAAAATCAAAAAACAATGAAGGAAATTGCTAAGAAAGTGGAAAACAACCAAAAAACAATGAAGGAAATTTCTGAGAAAGTAGAAAATAACCAAAAGGAAATCCAAAAACAGAATCAAATAAGAGATGAACGATATGAAGAATACAGAAAGGATATAGCAGAGCTGAAGGAACTGAAGCAGTCAACTAGGGAAATTAATGATGCAATAGAAAGTATCAACAACAGATTAGATCATGCAGAGGAAAGAATCTCAGAGGTGGAAAATAAAGCTCTTGAGATAACTCAGATAGTTAAAGAGGCAAAAAAGAAGAGAGAGAAAGAAGAACACTCACTGAGAGAATTAAGGGACTTTATGAAGCGTTCAAACATATGAGTTATAAGTATCCCAGAAGGGGAAGAAGAATGCCCCAGAGGAATGGAAGCCATTCTAGAGAATATTATAAATGAAAATTTCCCAAATATCACCAAAGATTCCGACATACTCCTTCCAGAGGGATATCGGTCCCCTGGTCACCTCAACTCAAATAGAGTTTCTCCAAGACACATTGTGATAAATCTATCTAAAGTCAAGACAAAAGAAAAGATTTTGCAAGCTGCCAGGAAAAAGTGTGAACTGACCTATGGGGCAAATCTATCAGGGTGACCATAGACCTCTCTAACAAAACTTTTCAAGCCAGAAGACAATGGTCATACACCTTTAATCTACTTAAACAGAACAATTTCCAGCTCAGAATTCTATATCCTGCTAAGGTAAGCTTTAAAATTGACTGAGAAATCAAATCTTTTACTGATATACAAACATTGAGGAAATTTGCCACAAGGAGACCACCTTTACAGAAAACACTTCAACCTGTTCTACACACTGACCATCACAATGGATCTTCAGCAAAGTAAACACCCAGAAATGAAAGGACAGAGCCTAGCTTCCACAATGATGCAAAAGACAAAACTAAGCAATGGACTTTGGTATGAGGACAATTAAGGACAATGACATGGTGGGAGGGTGGGAGGAGGGGAGAGTAGCCAGAGAGAGAAGGTGGAAGAGGTAAGGAAAAGAAAAAAAAAAGAAAACAGGGACTAATTCTCACATAAATTGGATTTAATTTTGACCAAAGTACATTATTTGAACAAAAATTTTTAATTCAACTTGTTAATATGTTGTTTAGGATATTGCATCCTCATTTATAAGTGAAATATGTTTGTAATTTCCCTTTATATTTTTTCCAATTTTAATATTAGGTATATCCAGATGAAGTAGAATAATTTTGAAGTATTTCTTCTTTTTCTATTGTCTATAAGATTTGGCATGATCTGTTTTTTGAAATTATCTTCTACTTTTATTTATAAAAATAAATATTCTCTATTTTTTGAGACTTTGGGGAAAAAAAAAGAAGACATTAACTGATGACTCCATACTGAACCTCAGAGTCAAAGCATTCTATGATAGACATACTTTTATCTGACAATGTGAATGTTACTTTTTTTGCATTATTATTATTGCTCAATATTTCATTGTAGCAATCATCTGATTTCTTTTCTAATTGTATTTATCTTTGTTCATTATTTACAAGGTTTTT